>JASDQU011403629.1:65944-84021 GCA_032191745.1 Picea mariana
TAAAACCTTTTTCAACTTATACTTAAACCATTCAACTATATCCAATGAGTAATGAACAATAGTATAAGAGTTACACCAATACACCACAATAGACCATGCACAATATATGAGAAATAATCAATAGTTATTGTTCAAGGGAAGTAATGAATTTCAAAGGTAGCTACAGATTCCAAATGTAAAGGGAGGGATAACACTCCAAGAGGAAGATACAATCCTCCAATATCAAGAGAGATTTTAACTCTCCACCCTTGCCCCTTCCTTCCACCCAAGAATATATGAGAGATAATAAAACTTTACATTAAATCATCACCATCAACCAATCATCACATAGAACATGATAATGCTTCCTGAAACTTCGTCANCTCTGATCCTGTATATAATATTACTCAATGTATTCTCTGAAACTCCTCCAAGTTTCACTCCTTGAATCCTCCCCAAAAAGAAGTTATAGAAAGAATGGTAGACTTTATTCAATTCTGGTCTATTCAAGAGACCAAATTTGTATAGAATGCCCTGCACTCAATATTTAACATCCGATTCTAAAACTAGCACAAAAGAAACTAAAGTCCGTACTCGGTCCAATGAAATTTGTCCCATGTCATTTGGATTCTCGATGAAGAAGTTATTATTATTTTACCCGAAACACCTATTTATTGACTAGCTTCAGGACTGGTCACAAACCCTATCTTCCACATAGTGTATATCCATAATTATAACGAATCAAGAGATTAAATTTTTACCAAAGGTACCTTGATATGTCTTCTCAATACGATAGAAATTTCACCATCTGAATCATTCTAGAAAAAAAGTTATAGAAAAAAGGGTAAGATGACCTGAAAATAACATACCTTAGAACACATCACCAAAATACTTCATCCTCCCTTGAAATTAGGCCTTCTTTACTTCTTATTTCCTCTAAAATTTGACTTGTATCAAAATGAATGTATAATGATGTTTATTTATACCATTTATGTCACTTCATTTTAACATTAGGGCCAACCTAACACTTTCTTATTTTGTAATTATTTTCTTTAATTATCTTTAGGGCCTACATGTACTTCCTTCTTCAATTCACTTTGTCATCTTCAAAGATTCATTTCTCCTCAACCATGAGGATCCATGTGATGTGCCACATACCACCGGAAACAACATGATGTATACTATCCATTCACGGGTGTTGTATATGCATGTGCATTTTCCTTCATGTCCAAATACCTTTATCAATCTTGCGGTCCAAAACCCATGACTAGGGTTGACATCAATGACAACAACCAATCTTCCAATAGAAATGATGGAAGAAATTAGTGTTTTTATCTCCACTTGTAATCCAGATTGCTCTACTTTTCTATCTCCATCACTCCTCCTCCTCTAGGAGATTCTTTTTGTGTTCATCCTACAGAATTCTCACTTTGAACTCATAGTCCTCAATATGCAGTCCATGTGCCTTCAGAGGAAAGAGATAATCTAAGATGCCTTCGATTTTAACCATCTCAAGGCATTCCCTAATCCATTTTTCATTAGACCAGATCTTTGCCCGAGATTTTAGACAAGCTAACTTCCTTGCCAATCTTCTTTGCACTCCCTTTTGTAGTTTTAGGGTTGTATCATTCCATACCTCACTCACCATAGAATCAAAGGAATCATCTTGTAACTAGGCTGGGTTTAATTTAAAAGGATAAGCTGCCACAGTTCTATACTCTCCCAGCTGGAGAAAAATTGGAGCGTGATCAGATATAAAGAAATATTCAACCCATGCAAGAAATCTACAAGAAGTTGTGAGCACGTCTTCCACCACGTAGAACCTTTCTAATCTATTTGATATTCCTTCTGATATAGACCTTCCATTTCTCCACGTCAGCACCACCTCAGCTAGGGCCACATCCACCAACTTGTTTTTTGAAAAAATCTCTTTAAAAAATCCCACCAGAGAATTTGCCTACGCTGACTCTCCCCAAATATCCTCTGAACAGGTTGTTAAGTTCATATCACCTACTAGAATCAAGTCATCAACTACTAAAAGACACACTCTATCAACTTTTTCCCATAATTTCTTGCGCTCTTGGCAAGGTCCATAAACATTCAGGAGAGACACCTTCCTTTTAGTCGCTAAGCTTGAACCTGCGAAAAAAATCCTGCCATAGCTTAAGACTGGTACTAAGTCAAGAATGTAGGGTCCCAAGAAACAAGGAGCCCACCAGACTTTGCAACAGATCTTACAACACAGATCATCCACTCAGGCCTGAGCAAAAACATGAAATTATTGCCTTATCCGCTTCCACCATTGTTTCTTGTAAGAAAATTATAGTTGGACGATTTTTCTCTAAGAGTCTTCTCAAGGAGGCAAGTTTCAGGGGTCCTCCCACCCTTCTAATATTGAGGTATAGAAGGATCATGACTTATCCCGTGCGAGGGCTGTCATTCCTCTAAGCGCCCCTTGATCTAGAACTGCAGACTGAATAGCAGAAGAAGAACCCACACAACCCGCCTTTTTACGAGCACTCCGAGTTTTAATGGGAGAAATCTCCAAACCTAGGCCCCACGACCATGTTGGGTCCTTCCCAGGATCAGTCCCTACCCCTGAGGTAATAGAAGAACCTCCCTTAGAGATGGAGCTAGTGACTAAATCCTTCCCTAGGTATGTCAGAATAGGAAGGGAGACAAAGTTTCCATTAATGGAGGGAACTAAGGAAGAGATCATTTTATCCAGAGAATGATTACTAATGGTCGGTTCAACAAAACCCAGGACAATAATAGAACCCTCCTCTTCTAAGGAAATAGGAAAAAAATGTGAACTCGAGACAAAAAGAGGAGATGGATCCAGAGAGATCATTGGCTGAATAGTAGAGATAACAGGTGACGTTAGGACTGTGTCCAACATAGGAGGCACACCAAGCTCAGCCTGATGATCTGAGTTAGAGTGAACAAGACTGTCTAAATGGTCTCTCTCCCAAGTAGAAAGCCAATTATATAACATAGGACATAAGCGTTTGAGCTTACCAATGAACGTAGTTTCCATCGGTTCAACTCTCTCTTTAGACCTTAATCCCGAAAAAACTCCCACTTCTGGAGGGTCCCTCAAAGGAGAGTAGTTGTCAACCATGTTATGCTCCGAGAGGTCCTCCTCTATTGAAGCTCCATACAACTGAGTGAAATCCTTACGTAAGTGTCATGTTCATCGACATATCGAACAACAAAAAGGGAGGCCCAGGTAGTCCAACCGTTGGGTGAATAAATGGCCCCACCACTCTATATCCAAAGTTTCCAGCAAAACTGCATGTATGTCAACCTCGACGAGAACCTTTTCCATCTGTTTATCAACATCATGTAGGGATTTTCCATCCAACATTAAAAAACTCCCTAAAGTTTTAACTATCAACTCCAACTCCTTTGAATTCCATAACTGTTGTGGAAGCCCCAGAAGGAGAACCCATATGTGGTGAAAACTGAAGTACTCCATTACAGGGTTGAAGCTGATGCACCACCGCTTCAGCATCAAGCTTCCACCCCCATAGCCCCAAAAATTATCGAGAATACAAGTCGAATCCTCCGAACTCTTGAATATAAACCCTAGCCAACCTCTAGGTAAAGTTAAAACCTCAGGAGAATAGGCCAGAATGGGCTCCCAAGAACTCTTCATCCACTCCGACAACATTTGAGAGCAACAATCCTTATAAGCTAACCTACCCAGAAGACTTATGTATTAGATATTTCTATTATACATATCTATACATAAATCTCATTACATTAAGAACCTTCAAAATATTACGAAGAAAAATTCAATGTTATTAATCCATTCATATTAATAGTCATAAATAATTAAACTTTAAAAAAAATACTAATTTTATTTTATAAAACACAAAAATTAAATCAAACACTTATATTAATATGCAATATACAAAAATAAAAGTAATATTTAAAAATACCATAAATTCAATCTATATTTACACATTCAATATCATAAAAATCAATTATATAACTATCCAAAAGATTGGTTACAAAACTCTAACATATGTAAGCATAAGTGTTTGGGTTGGTATATATTTACAAGACAATGCATAAAAGATTGGTTACAAAACTATAACATATGTAAGAATAAGTGTTTGGGTTGGTATACATTGTTCAAGACAATGCATAAGTCAATGTAAGTTATTAGTCCCTGCCGTAGGCATAGAGGGACTATGACGATCGATAATTCATTGACTTCATATTAGTTTGTCCTTTGACCAGAAATATTTGCATAATATCTATTGTTGGAGCTAGGGAACTAAAAACATTGGTTTTTATATAATAAAAAGTACCATATATGTAATGATCTTATTGGATAACAGATTGAAGGTCTTATTGTCGGCTTCACTATTACCAATGTTTTATATGTAGCATATCCAAACTTTTGGATCATCTACAGTCTTTTTGAATCTTATATTTTTCTTATGCATTGCTCGAAGGTGGATTAATGCTAGCATTAGTTCAAATGTTTGTCTTGGCATTTTCTGCTAGCTAAATTTATCCCAATGTTTGATATGCTAGCATATCCAAAGTTTGTCCTTCAAATACATTCTCTGTTGTTCAAACTATTGTTACATAAATTATAATAAAAAAAAATTGGTACGTTAGATACCTACCACACTGCGTTCTTTCTTAAATGTTTACTTAGCAGGCTTGTTACGATACACTTTCTTCCATTTTTTTTTATATGCAATGTTCTCTGCAGTCAATTTGGGCAATATTGTACTTCAACAACATTGATGATTCATTGGTTCATGCTTGCTTCTTGCATCTCCCCTGATTTCTTATTTTCCTATTGTTGTTGTTCTTGTTTTCCTGTTCATCTTGTTGCAGCTTGCACGTTTGGGGTTCTACAACCGTGATTGGAACTGCAATATTTCTGGTCGATTGGTTGGTGCTTGCTTCTTTGTTCGCTGGATGTTGTTTGTTGTTGTGTGATTCGACTTTGCAGTGTTCGGGTCCTGCGGCTGCAGTTGGGCCTTTTGTTGCTTCTTAACTGGGTTGTTATTTTCTACTTGCTCTTGTTTGCCTAAGGTTTACAATGTTTGGGTGCTACATCTACAGTTGGATCTATTGTTACATTGTTTTGCAGTTGGCTCCCCATAAAATACTATTAGGATAACATAACATAAACAATTTTGTAGTCGATGTAAATTGCATCTCTTATGGCTTCAACCAAAATTTGTCAAGATCCAACTATATTTCATAGTTGGCGATGCTTTTTCCATGGTTTATGTCTTACTATGGTTTCATAGTTATGAGAGTAAGTGTTGTTGTCTAAGAGATATAGTTATTCTCTCCCTTTTTTTTCCCTCTTGTAAACTTTCCCATTTTTTACCTTTTGTTCTTCCGCTCTATTATGCGTTTTTGGTTCTATACTTTCTCATGTTTCTATGCTCGCAAGTTCCTGGTGTGGTGAATTGAAAAATCATTATCTCCATCTATATCTTCACATCATGATTCCTAACGACTGTTGTTCGGTTTCATACTTAGCCAATTTTATGAACTCGACTTCGCGGATAGGTGCTATCGAACTATGGTAACTCATGTTCAGTGCATACATCTTGCACCCAGAACTTTCGTGCTTTACAAATCGACGCCGCACTCCTCAAACTCGTAACCCTACCTCTGCCTACGATGAGTTTGTCTATCCGACCCACCTTTCCATACTTAGTCGAGTTTTCAAAGTTTCGCGGGTTCACGCCTTCCCAGATTCAGAAAATTTTAAAAGCATTTAAAGTGAAAATCGACCAGACAGGTTCAAAAATATTGGCTTTAATAAGCAAAAATCTCGAGGACATCTCCCATTAAAATGCATAGACAAGCGAATATTATGGGATCTGGTAATTTCTTTTTCCTACATTTTGAATTTGCAAAAGAAAAAAAAAATATTGGCTCGTTTAGTTTTTTAAAGGCTTCATCATAGTAATAGTGCAATACTGTACTACCTCGCTGCCATCCATGAACATGTCATCCATACAGGCCTTGACATCATGTCCCTCTTTAATACTGTGCATATGTTAGATGTTGTCAGATTTGAGAATCTGCTTGAATATGGGAATGTTAATATGTGCTATTAGTCACTACTCAATGCACATATTCGAAAAAATTGGCATTAATGAGCGAAAAGATCGAGAGCATCTTTCATTAAGATGAATTAACCCAAAATCTACAGAAGATCATACCGTCATCCTCCAACATTGCTTTTAAATACTTGTTTCCATTTCTCTCTATCATCAAAGAGTTGGGCTTTAGGGTTCCTTCGTTCTAATGTTCCTGTTCATGGAAATGTAAGACAACTTAGAGATGCCATTGAGGCCCAAATGAAAGAAGATAGACTAGTTTTAGGTGACATGACCTTTGAGCCAAAAAACAACTTTGTTATCCAACAAAAACTCAGATAGGGGGAAAAAAAACCTAGGTATCTTATGGTTGGTGTTCTCCCTGTATTTGATTCTTTGGTTGGTTGAAAATCCTGCCTGGAGATTTGTTTGTTGATCTTCTTTGTTTTCTTGCTAGGAGTTGGAATGGATTTTCAGGTCACGTGCAAAATACTACTTCATTGAAGTATATAGTTTCTTCCAACAACAAAGATTTGGAAAGTGTATCGAATTCTGCAGATCACACAAGAATTTGTCTTCGTCAGGGGAGTCACACTTACCATGGCTTGCAAAATGGTCAGTGATGTTCGGAAATGACGCGAAATATTACTCCATTCATGAATGTAACCAGAAACAGGTAGCAGAAACTGTATGAGTTGATAAAACAACATACTAAAACTACAAAAGTTTCTATTTCAAAGTTTGTTGAGCTACTTCTGGGTGTGGTAACAGACTTGACATAAAGCCATGTTCTTTGTCAAAGTTTGTTCGCTATCCCATGGATGTAGTTACAGACTCCACATACAATCAATTGTCTATCGGCACTGCACATTTTTTATTTTACTACTCCTACGCATATAACTGGGTTATGGACTTTGCAACATTTTCTGAAGATTTATTTATACTACCACCTTCTGCAAGAGGTTTCGCGTGTTCAGGTGATGATTTGGTTTCTGAAAATCACCTTTTACTACCACCTTCATGTAATCATCTTATTTCATTCTTTAGAAGAGGTCTTAATGTAGTGGTGTGTTTCCATATTTGTTTCAACCTAATGTCAATATTCTTGTTGTTTCCCTTGTGTTGGATGGGGAAAATTCATTTCTTCTATTGCAGTTTATGCGATATTTGATAAAAAAAAATAAAAATCCCAATGTTTGATATTCTAGCATATCCAAAGTTTGTCCTTCGAATACATTCTCTAGCGTATTACTATGTGTGATTTTGTCTTTATTCTTGCATGCTTCGAGAGTCTTTGTGCTTGTTGCATACGTAAACAAGCCTGCCACACTTCACGTCCTTCAAGGATGTTAAGTAATCAAAAAATTGATATTGTTTGTTCCAATGAAATTGAGTCATCATCCACTATGGAAATTGCATTAACACTGCAATGTCAAATAATAGATGTTTGACATGTGCCTAATGTCAAGGTCATTATCATACAAGACACCCAACATCCAAATATTTATAGACTCAAACCAACATTGTAAATTTCGTGGGAAAGCAACACTAAAGTTGATGTTCTTTGCAGGTCTGAAAATCTTGCAGTTTAAGTACTTTGACAATGACAACCTTGCTTGTTCACCACATTGTCGCAGTGCAGTCAGTAGCAATGTTCCCATTGCCATCACCAATGTCAATGTCCGAGGACGAAGCTATCTAGAGCCTAGGTTCACCACCTATGTGGATGCCTGAAGGTGATTGTATGTCGAGTCTCTTTCTGCATCCAGAGGTTGCTCAACACTATTTGACATAGAAACTGACTTCTGTCAATTTTGTTACAACTTTGGCATAAAACATTTTGTAATTTCAGAATATTGATTCAAATGCCCATACAGTTTCTTACATTGGTTGGTTTCCAATTTTATAATTTCCTACTGAGTGCATTCATGCATGTAGTAATATTTGGAATCACCTCCGAACATTCCAGACCTTTCTGTGGGCCGCCATATTTGCCACCCCTATGATGAAAGATATATTCTGATGCGATCTACAACATTTGATACAGTTTCCAGACCTGTGCTGCTAGAAGAAGTCATGTACTTCAATAGAGGAGAATTTCACAACTGACTTGGACATTCCTTCCAATTTACTGTAATAAAACAAAGAAGTTCAACATACAAATCTTCAGGTAGGCTTTTCAACCAAACAGATGATCGAATAGAGGGAGAATAACATTCACAACATACCTTAATTTTTTTCATGTCTCATCTTTTGTTGCCTAACAGGATTTGTTTCACCCATAACTAACGTCACATAAAATGACTCCCTCGACTTTGAATTGGGCCTGAATTGAATTTCTAATTTGTCTTGGATGTCAATGGTCAGGAACATTACAAGGATGGCACCTTAAAACCCAAGTTTTTGACGACAGAGGGAAATTAATACTTAACAAAGAATAGAATTTTGAATAACCAGCCAATGCAAGCATGCCATATCTAGAAGAGACAAACTATTCAAAAATTTGGGATAGATCTAGTTGGCAGCACCAATTAAGTCCAAGACCCAAAATTGATATTCAAGTCATTGTTTTTTATGAATCAAGGATTTGATTTATCAAGAAGACTGTCATCAAGCTTCATTATTGTACATATTTTTTATTGGTTGGTGGCAAGCTAAATAGCAGTCATTGTGGTAAATAATCTCAGTTGTATTTTGTAACCCATCTTATTTGAATATAGAATATTTGCGGTTTTATTTTTTTAATGGTGTTTCCCAATCTCTGGTATTGCTTTTCATTTTATTTGTACCTTTTTTCTTTGTGTCGTTAGACATGGATGACAAGATTTTCTTTCTGTTGCCCAATACTTCAATTTAAATAAAGGCCACTCTGTTCATTCCTTACCATTTACATGGAAGAATAATTTTTCATAGGCCATACTTTTTTTTCAAGGGAATCAATAAGACTAATTGGTCTATTCTACATAGAACCATGTTCCTTAAATAAAGAAATTGGAGGACCCATCCTTCTTTCATTATTCAGGTCCCATAAATAGAATGAATTAATGACTTATAACAAGGAAACTCAAGTGTTGATGCCATGTTCCTGTTCAATATCTTGCATATATTACAACTTCTTCTATTTGATAATATCCATGCATATATTCTAATATGAGTACTATTGGAATAAATATAAAAACTTGTCGAAAACATTGGCATTAATAAACAACAAAATGGATTTTCTACTGTCAGATACTTAAACCTTTTTCCCTTTTCTTCTTCCCGACCATTATCACTTTCTGGTTATATACTTAGTTTCCTTTCTATGATCGCGGGTTGTAGGGTTGGCGGGATGACATATCTTCATCTCCATCTATATCCTCACATGATGAATCCGAACGACCATTGTTCCTTTCCATACTTAGTCAATTTTATGGCCGCGGTTGCCGGGTTGGCACATAGGAACTCTCCTTTTCTTCTTCCCATCCATTATTGCTTTCTAGTTATATACTTAGTCACCTTTCTATGACATCTAGTTCCAGGGTTGGCAGGCTGACATATCTTCATCTCCATCTATATCCTCACATGATGAATCCGACCGATCTCTGTTCCTTTCCATACTTAGCCAATTTTATGGCCGTGGTTTTCGAGTTCGTGCTTACGAACTCGACTGCTTATTGTTCCGTGATATACATTTTGCACTCAAAGCTTCTGTGATCTACAATTCCACCGCGGGATCCTCATATACATTAACTTCACTCAAATTATCTATCACTACCTTCCATCCCCACCAACTTTGCATCCTTCCTAATACACATTAACTATGCTCTTACTAGTGACAATTGAACACACTGGTACGAAAGAATTGGCACCCTGTCCTCTGCCATATACAAATTTACTACCAGACTCTGACATCGTCCCCTCTTCTATGTTACACATTATGCATTCAAATGTTCTGAGTTATACAATTTGGCTGTCGGGGCCTCGTGTCTTCTAGGGAAACCTTGTCAACCTATTTTGGATCCTCGTGTTGGCGGGTTCACAAAATCTTTAACTCCTAGTCACTGTTTCCTGTTCTACCCATCCTCGTACTTCTTTCCAGATATGCAACACCAAAGGTTTAATACTAAAACGACATCATGCAACAAACATAAAGATCGTCATTAATAAGAAAAAGTCTCAAGAACCAGCCATCCCTACAAAACTTCCCCAGAAACATGCAAAGAAGATCTTGCCAGGTAATGGAAAAGCTATTACAAATTTCAATATATTAGTGAAAAAAATTACCAGCCAACGTTTCCTTGGTCCATACTTGGATACTTTTTTGATTGCGGGTTCCCAGATTGACAGCCTCAAAATTGTGTTTTGAATCTTCCACGAGTTGCAAACAGTGCCCGGCGTTCCGCAATATACAATTTGTCTGCAAGAATGTATAAAAAATGTTAATTTTTCTCTTTGCCACCCCCCCCTCTTTATCCCTTTGTGGTTCTATATTTAGTCGCAACTATATGATCACGGCCTCATGGATCGCAATTTGGAAACTTTTTATCTATATCTTCACACCACGAGCCCGACCGACCATGGTCCCTTTCAATACTTAGTCAATTATCTGATCACTGGGTCTTGGGTTTGTGGTATCCAACACTTATGTCCCATGTTATGTCATATACATATTGCACCCAAAGAACTTCTGTGATCTGCAATTTATGCCTTTGCTAGTGACAACTCACAAGGGGTTCGAAAGGATTGGCATTAATAAATGAACAATAGATGTTCTTCTGTGAGATACTTAGCCATTTTTCCCTTGTGTTCTTCTCGTGTATTATCACTTTCTATTTATATACTTAGTTGCCTTTCTATGATCACGGGTTCCAGTGTTGGCGAGGTGACATATCTTTATCTCCATCTATATCCTCACATGACGAATCCAACTGAATGTTGTTCCTTCCATACTTAGCCAATTTTATGCTCGCGGTTGTCGAGTTGCTAAAATGGCATCATGCAACAACCGTAAAGATCATCATTAATAAGAAAAAGTATCGAGAACCAACTATCCCTACAGAACTTGTCCAGAAACATGCAAAGAAGATCTTTTCAGGTAATGGAAAAGCTATTACAAATTTCAATATATTAGCGAAAACAAGTCCCACCCAGCATTTTCGTGTTCCATACTTGGACACTTTTTCGATTGCGTGTTCCCAGATTGACAGCCTCAAAGTTGTGTTTCGAATCTTTCACGAGTTGCAAACAATGCCTGGAGTTTCGCAATATACAATTTGTCTGCAGGAATGTATAAAAAACTCTTAATTTTTCTCTTTACCCCCCGTCTATTATCCCTTTGTGGTTCTATATTTAGTCACAACTATATGATCACGGCCTCATGGATTCCCATATCTTTATCTATATCTTCACACCATGAGCTCGTTGTTGCTGGGTTGGCGCTTTCAAACTCTATTGTTTCTTGTTTCGTGATATACATCTTACACTCAAAAATTTTGTGATCTACAATTCCACCGCAGACTCCTTAGCCCTTTTTCCCTTTTCTTATTCCCATGTATTATCACTTTTTTGCTATATAATTAGTCACCATTCTATGATCGCGGGTTCCAGCATTTGCAGGTTGGCATATATTCATCTCTGTCTATATCCTGACATGACAAATCCGACCGACCGCTGTTCCTTTCCATACTTAGCCAATTTTATGGCCACGGTTGTCGGGTTGGCGCTTTCGAACTCTGATGCTTCTTGTTCCATGATATACATATTGCACTCAAAACTTCCATGATATACAATTCCACCGTGCACTCCTTGAACTCACAAGCTTCACTCTACCACGGTTCAAAAATGTTTCAAAGTATCTGTCGCTGCCTTCCATCCCCACTAACTTCATGTCCTTCCTAATATACATTAGTTATGCTCTTACTAGTGACAACTGAACACACTGGTACGAAACAGTTGGCATCCAACCCTCCGCAATATACAAATTGACTATCAAATTATGACATCGTCCCCTCTTCCATGTTACAGATTATGCATTCAAATGTTCCAAGTGATACAATTTGACCATCGGGGCCTCACGTCTTCTGGGGAGACCTTGTCATCCTATTTTGGATCCTCGTGTTGACGGGCTCACGAAATATCCAATTTTTAGTCACTATTTTGGGTTGGCTCTTTTGAAATTTGCTACTTCTTGTTCCATGATATACATCTTTCAATCCAAATTTCCATGATCTACAATTCCACCGCAGACTCCTTAGCCCTTTTTCCCTTTTCTTCTTCCCGTGTATTATCACTTTTTGGTTATATACTTAGTCGCCTTTCTATGATCGTGGGTTCCAACATTGGTGGGCTGACATATCTTCATCTCCATCTATAACCTCACATGATGAACCCGACCAACCACTGTTCCTTTCCATACTTAGCCAGTTTTATGGTCGTGGTTGTCGGGTTGGCGCTTTCGAACTCTGTTGCTTCTTGTTCCGTGATATACATCTTGCACTCAAAACTTCGGTGATCTACAATTCCACCACGGACTCCTCGAACTCGCAAGCTTCACTCTACCATGGTTCACAAATGTTTCAAAGTATCATTCACTGCCTTCCATCCCCATTAGTTTCTTGTCCTTCCTAATATACATTACTTATGCTTTTACTAGTGAAAACTGAACACACTGGTATGAAACAGTTGGCATCCGACCCTCTGCAATATACAAATTGACTATCAGATTTCAACATCGTCCCCTCTTCCTTGTTATAGATTATGCATTCAAATGTTCCGAGCGAAACAATTTGACTGTCGGGGCCTCACATCTTCTAGGGAGACCTTGTCAGCCTATTTTGGATCCTCGTGTTGATGGGTTCATGAAATATCCAATTCTTAGTCATTGTTTTGGGTTGGCGCTTTCGAATTCTGCTGCTTCTTTTTCCGTGATATACATCTTGCACTCAAAATTTCCATGGACTACAATTCCACTGCAGACTCCTTAGATCTTTTTCGATTTTCTTCTTCCCATGTATTATCTCTTTCTGGTTATATACTTAGTCGCCTTTCTATGATCGCGGGTTCCAACATTGGAAGGATGACATATGTTCATATCCATCTATATCCTCACATGATGAATTTGACCGACTACTATTCCTTTTCATTATTGGCCAATTTTATGGCCACAGTTTCCGGGTTGGCGCTTTTGAACTCTGCTGCTTCTTGTTTTATGATATACATCTTGCACTCAAAACTTCTTTGATCTACAATTCCACCGCGGTCTCCTCGAACTCGCAAGCTTCAATCTACCACGTTTCACAAATGTTTCAAAGTATCCGTCACTGCCTTCCATCCCCACTAACTTCCTGTCCTTTCTAATACACATTAGTTATGCTCTTACTAGTGACAACTTAACACACTGGTACAAAATGGTTGGCATCTGGCCCTCTGCAATATACAAAGCAACTACTAGATTTTGACATTGTCCCCTCTTCTATGTTACAGATTATGCATTCAAATGTTTCAAGCGATACAATTTGACTTTTAGGGCCTCACGTCTTCTGGGGAGACCTTGTCACCCTATTTTGGATCCTCATGTTGATGGGTTCACGAAATCTCCATTTCTTAGTCACTGTTTTCCAAATATACAACACCAAAGGTTTAATACTAAAAATCTATCATGCAACAACCGTAAGGATCATCATTAATAAGCTGAAGTCTTGAGGACTAACCATCCCTACAGAACTTCTCAAGAAACATGCAAATAAGATCTTGCCAGCTAAAATTTCAATATATTAGCGAAAACAACTTCGGGCCAGTGTTTCCCTATTCCATATTTAGACACTTTTTTGATTGCAGGTTCCCATATTGACGACCTCAAAATTGTGTTTGGAATATTCTGCAACTTGCAAATAGTGCCCAAAGTTCTGCGATATACAATTTGTTTGGTGGAATGCCCCGTCACGAGTCGAGCCGTTCATCGTTCCTTTCAATACTTAGCCCCAAGTTGGCTATATTTCCATGACATTGTACATTTACTAACATATATGTTATATGTTATACATGTAAACAATAGAAATTTTGAGCCTGCCAGTACTGGAGTCCGTCTGTCAATTTCTATATTGCGGAACTCCAAGTGAACAATAGAAGTGCAATGTTGAGCGAGCCAGCCCACAAGTCCGCTTGTAAATTTGTATATCGTGGAACTCTGGGTGCTATTTGTAGGACACAGAACAATAGAGGCCCAATTTTGAGCTTGCCAGCCCAATAACCCATGTACTTAGAAATTTTTTCAATTGCGGGTTCCTGGAATGGTGGGCTCAGGATTGTGCTTCCAATGTTCCATGACTAGAAAGCAGTACCCAGAGTTCCACGATATACAATTTGTCCACAGGAAAGCATCATCATGCCCGAGAGATACAATTTGACCCTCAAGCCCTCACCTCTGCTGGATGTATCTTGTAGGCCTATTTCGAAGCATCACCAATCGCTATCGATAATTAGTCATTCATTACTTATTGTGTTGTGTCCTCGCCACCTTCCTACTCTTTGAAAATGCAATTGGTAAGATTTAATGACCATCCTCTCTTCCGTGGTACACATTTTTCATTCAAGTCCCAAAACATACAATTTGACCTTCGGGAAGTCATGTCTCCTGGGGAGTCATTGTCGCCCTGATTTTGAGGCCTGTCCAGTGGCTTTCCATACTTACCCATTTCATGGAATCTCTTTCACAGTTCCTTGGGTTGGCGGGTTCACGAAATCTCCAATTCTTAGGCACTGTTTACTTTTCCCGACCAAGGTTTATTGCAAATAGTTCATCGTGCAACATCCATACTGATCACCATTAAAAATCAAAAGCATAGGCGAGACAATGAAATTCAATTAAAGCTCGACTCGTCGAATTTAAATTAATTTATCTTCAAGTTTTAATATATTAGCGAAAACGAATCCACCCAGCCATTTCTCTATTCCATACTTTAGCCACTTTTTTTTTATTGCAAGTTCCTGGATAGGTGGGCTCACATTTTCACTCGTTGATCCGTGTCCTACAAACATTACCCGGATTTCCGCGATATACAAATTGCCCTCTAGACTTTTCGATCATACCCTCTTCGGTGTTACATGTATTGCACTCAAAAAGTTCTGAGACATACAATATGACCCTCATGTCCTCACCTCGAACAATTATACCTTGTAACCCTATTTTGAAGTTGCTTTTTCCCGCCCTCACGATCTCCGTACTTCTTTCTTAATATGCAATTAGAAACCTTTCATGCGAACAACTCACTATGCAGGAACCGTCAACATTGTCATTAATGAGCAAAACGCTTGAGGAGATCTCCCATTATTACACATTAAACCAAGATCTGTGGAGAGTTATATTGTCCCTTCACAGATTAATTTAACAGAACATCAACATAACAAGGTGTGTTATAAGTCCCTGTCATAGGCATAGTGGGACTATAGGTGTGTTATTAATTTATATACTCAACATATAATTATAATCATATTAATTTGTCATTATAGTATGAAAGTAGTCACATAGCTGCAATGATTTCTAGTATATATTATTATAATCATATTAATTATATGATTTCGTCACGTTGGCCCATTCAAGAAATCTACAATGATTAATCGCTCATTGCCGTATCTACCATGTTCACACTTCTATGTATGAAATTACTAGTCTTTAATGTTAACAACGCATCATGCAACAACCTTCAAAATTGTCATTAATGAGCAAAAGTCTTGAGGAGATCTTCCATTCACATGCATTGGACCAAGATTTGCGCAGCGTTATATTATCCCTTCCAACATTTCATTTCATTCATCGTCTCGAGAAAACAAATGTCCTTGTAAACTTACGGCAGCAGTTCGACAACAATTTTGTGGAGATACAATAAATATCTTCGAACATCAGGTCCAGAACTTCCAGTGGTCCAGGGCATACTTTTACTATTCATCCCATTTCACCTAGAACGAAGTGATTTGGATCTCTGAAATCGCTCGTGCAGGTTGCATACCTGAGGTTTTTGACTGTAAGGAGGTGGTCTCTTGGGGCGTTGAAAAATATATTCCAAGCCAAAAAATTCTTCCACTGCACGATCATTCTCCTGTTTCTTTGTCACCTCAGGTCTTTCGCAAAATGTTAAAATTGTCGGAGCCAACATTGACCTTCAAAGGACAAGACTGCAAGCAATTCCTAGAAAAACATGATAATGGGTTGGACATCTTAGCTGAGTTCCTTGAAGACTCAGCAACAGTTCCTGAAGATATCACAAAGTTGCAGGTAAGTTCCTTTAGAAATCCATTCTGGGAAATTGCTTGGTTGTTTACAAGAATAACGAGACAGGCATCCACGATAAGCATTTCCCATATAATTATTTATATTTTGTACTTCACAGTCAAGGAACAATTCATTTTCAATTGGGGGAAGCTAATTTCCATTGAAATATGTTCCCAATTGTCACTATTCAAAGTATCGAATAAATTTTATATGTCATCCTACTTGATTTTCGCAATAGTGCATTGTTGTCCGTTTCCAAAACTGTCTCTTTCCAAGAAAATAAACTGTGGATTCGACCCAGTAACATTCTGGTACTAGGCCCTGTGGAGGCACAAGGCATCTCATTGTTTTTATGAATTTTTTAATGACTTTGTCTCAGTTTTCAAAGATTTTTTGTTAGGGAAGGATGCTCCGTGGATGTCTGGCCAGGAAACCAAGTTTTTGAACAGGAAGGGCACACTTGAACAAAAGGAAAATCATAGTGTACTAATGGTATTTGGCTCCAAGGAAAATCCTTCTATCCTTCCATGCCACATCACAAACAAGATGTTTGTTGCAGAAATAGCAAGGC
This sequence comes from Picea mariana, assembly GCA_032191745.1. Classification (NCBI taxonomy): domain Eukaryota; kingdom Viridiplantae; phylum Streptophyta; class Pinopsida; order Pinales; family Pinaceae; genus Picea; species Picea mariana. Next base: position 82,833 of record JASDQU011403629.1, read on the forward strand.
AATACAACCACTGGTTGCATTTTTTCCATGACAAGAAAAAAAAAAAATAGTTCATTCCTCTACCCTGGAAAGTCAGGGATTTCGTGTGCATAAGCATCAACAAGGTTGACCAATTCACAGGCCATTTCAAGAAATTGAACCTAACATATGATGAAAGGATAAAAGGGTTCGACCCTAATGGGATTTTTCAAGAACATTTACTAGCAGTTGGCTTTAGTAGCTCTTTTATCCATAGACACCTGACCGAAGACAGGGACAGTGATGACAACAATCCTGCTTCTGGCGATTGCGACGTAGAGACAGTGCAAAGTGAAACTGGATTGTACAGACAACAGGGAAAAGTATCCGGTGAGAAGAGTTCCCAGTCCCCCATTATCACTCCCAAGAGCACAATATCACGGAGCAATGCTTCAACAACTCACCCCAGTAAGAAAGAAACCCAAAAATCTTCAAACGAAGGAGGATATAAGAACCCTCCTTGCATAAATATTGATAGTTCTCACAAAATTTCACTGACGAAGAAGAGAAAAAACAATGTAGGGCAGGCGGATGAACCCAAAATTGAAAGTGAACAATTGCAAATTGAAATTGAAAGTGACATTTTTTACGAAGATGAATCCTTAGTATTCTAGAGTGTTGTTTTTGACAACCAATCTAAAAATATGGTCATTGAAAAGAGAGATGTAAGAAATAGGAAAGACAAATCTCACACAGAGATTAACTTTAGGAAAATACGACCGTTCCAAATCTCCCTATTTCACCGCGCAACCGGTGATTCTCTTGATGATTCCATTGGAGGAATTGAAGTGGAGAATTCCAGACTAAAATACTGCGTCAAGGAATTTGAGGAGGATTTCATTGCTACCCCAGAGTTTGCCAGTCCTTTAGCAGAAAATGTGTCTGCTACCACTGCAGCCAAGATAAAAGTATCCTCTACCCTCCTTGCATCGTCTAGATCCCTTGTAGAGAATAACATCAAGAAAAGAATGCAGCTAGTTACTGAAGCCTGGGAAATATCACAAAATATAGCTTCCTTCCAAAAGAGGGAAAATGACTTGCTCAACATTTGCAGGCGAATTTAAAAAATGATCAACGTTTCTATGAACATGAGCTGACCCCTTTTTCCAACCATGCCATCAACACCTCAGATCTGAAAAGAAGACGAGAGAATCTCCCCTCCCCAAAGTAG
>JASDQU011403630.1:7508-27058 GCA_032191745.1 Picea mariana
TGGAAGTCCACTCAGATACCTCTGAATTTTAACAGCCTCGTCTTTGATGAATGGAACATACTTCAGTAGTTCAAGAAAACTTCATTCATACTCATCAATGGTCATACTTCCCAACTTGAGTTCGAAGAACTCCTTCATCTTTATGTCATAGTATATTTTAGTCAGGTATTTCTTCTCGAAATACCTCTTAAATTCCTTCCAAGTGACCTCTTTTTCTCTGATGTGCTGCACTTGCACAAACTGATCCCACCACATCGATGCTTTCCTTTCAGTTGGTACATTGCAATTCTTCCTTCTGCATGGGCAGAATAATTCCGCAGCTGGAATTATTTCTTCATGCCAAGCAACCAGGTCTCGGCATCTTCCTCCTTTTTATGTTCTCCATTGAATGTTGGAGGCTTAATCTTGTTCATCTCTCCTTTCAATTCTTCCTTTCCAGATTTCGATGTTTTCTGGTAGGGGACGGGCTTGAACTACTGTGTGTCTTCCTGTCAGAATGTCTTTGGGAGCGGCTAAGATGTCGGCTACCGCTCCTCGACCTTCTTCTTCTTTCATGGGTTTTGCGACTCTCCGTTGTACTTGAGTCTCTTCCCTTCTCAAGTTTCTTCTCTATTCTTTCCAGGCTCTTCAAAAATTTTAAGTTTAGCTCACCCTGCCGATCCCTGACTTTCATAAGTTTTCGGGTATCATCTCGGCGAGCCTTGGCCTCTCTTTACAACCTTTCAATGATTTTCATTATGTGTCCTTCCTTATCTTTTTCTTTTCCATGCCCGTTGGAGTTCGATCCTTCGACTCCCAGGTTAACATCCTTTCCTTCCTGTTCATCTTCTATTTCAGGGGTAATCTGCACTCTTCCCCACTCCATACTCGGCGTTGGTTAACTGGAATCCTGACCTTCGTTGAACTCTGCACATGCACTGTGCAATTCAATTCGAAGTTCGTCAGTCCATTAAACCTTCACGAACAATCCACAATATTTATAAGCCAGTTCGAACAAAATAAAAGACATTTCGTTTTAAATAAGTTTCTTGAACTGGGAGTATTATGTATCTCTTCCATTTCTTTGCATTTTGAGGCAATTTCCAAACAGTTCTGGCACTCGTCAGTCTTCTGCAATATAATGCACAGACGACTCGAATTTGTCGAGCCTTCATTTTCTTGACAATTCCTCATCTTTTGTGACAATTGAGTTTAAGGAATAGTTTCAATTTCACAAATTTTTTGAGCTCTGTTCATCTCTGTATTTTTCGGGTGTTCGAAACTTCAGTTTTCGGTATTTCGGGACTTTCGAGACCTTGAGTTTCGGGGTTTCAGAGTTTCAGTACTAAAGAACTCCCGTTTCACTCTCCTTCCCCACCCCTGACTTTCGAAATTCCGATTTACCTTATTCTACGGGTCTACAGCACAACTGTCGCCCTCAATGTAGTGGTACGTGGTGTGTTTCGGAAGATCCTCGTCACCTTCGGTGACATCATTAGGGTCCCACCACTCTTGCCTTGTCTTCCCACTCGCTGGCATGTGTTACTCTTCATGTGTCTACATGGCACATCTCCCAATTGAAGCTTCAGGTGTCGGGGTTTCGTGATCCCCAACGAGATGAGTTCCTATCCTCACGAACTCCCGAACCCCAATATATTGTTTCTTCGATACACTTGCGCGATTGACTATTCAACGATCCCTCACTCCATCGGCGTTTCAGAGTTCGCAATATCGCGAATCCTAAATGCATAAATTTTCGGAACTTCTCGCCACGAAAACCCGAAACGGCGTGCCACCTGTCCACCTCTCGGATCCTGTGGCCCCCACACGGTTCTTTTGTCCGTCGGGATATCGCGTTTCGCGATTTCACGATTCCTATTGTAGTGATGTCGGGATTTCCAACCCCCAATCCCCGGTATGAAATTCCATGCGTAAATCCAACGGTAAGATCTTTCTCACATCGAACAGTCCTTACAAACCCCTGAGATTTCCTGAAGGAATCTCGTCCGTTCATCGAGACTTAGTCACATGCTAATGTCTCGACAGTATGGTCGAGATTTATCATGACGAAAGTCCAAGTTCTTGTTATCGGAACTTCCAAATCCCCGATCCTCGAAACAGTAGTCTCACAACATGTGACCATCTCAAATCAAACGGTCTACGACTGTTCCTGGGTTTCCATCATGGAAAGTCCCGATCCCTTGTTACCAGGACTCTCGATATCGCAATTCTCGATTTCCCGAAATGGAAAATCTCACGACACGTGTCCGCCGTCTTTCGGACGGTCTAGATCTATTTTGGGCTTTCTCCCTTAATCACTAAGGTTTTAACCTTCAGACACCTCTTGACAGATCCAACGACTGTCGGGTTTTCCGGTTGAGATTTGACGGCTCAGATGGTTTCTAACTAATTCGGGATTTCGCGTATCGCGATTTCCACACTCCTGTGCCATTTCCAAAGGAATTTTAATCCTTACGCACATTTTTCCAGATCTGACAATGACGAGGGCTCGCCTTCCCTCCCAAACAAATCATAAGGTTCTAACACCATTGGTGTAGAGGCCTGTCTCCCCATGGCCATAGACCACACCGGCTACGGTTTCACTGCACCGCTAAACCTTCTGAGCTCGTAAGCGCGGTCAAGCAACTACTTGACACTCTGGAACAAACCAAGGTCCGAAATTGGCCATTCCAGGCCCAATTCCCTTCACATTCTCGGTCCAACGAACACTCCACTGGCCCATCTAGGCTCAACGTCGAAACCTTGGCTCTGATACCAATTTGTAGTGTACCTTTTTGCTTACCCAGAGCTTATAATGCACTATGTAACAATATGTACACGCACTTTTACATAATTCGTACAGGCATTATATAATCACATGCATTCAAGTAAAGAAATACATTGAACTCAGAGTAAAACATATAATTTACTACTACGATTAAACAATCCATAGCATTTAACAGTAATTCATATACACAGTGGAAATTATGATAATTTATGTAGCACTGTCATGCAAAATGTGATAGGAACATAGTTAGATACTTATCTTGTAACAGTGGTGAAATCCACCAACCAAGTGCAGGCCTTCCATGAACCTCCCAGCCTTAGACCACACTGCTCATCATCTCAACAGTGGGTCACCCTCGAGCTGGGACTGAGCTCCACCCCAAGGAAAGGAATCCTAGGCTAGGCTGAGGTTACAGGGAAAACAACACAGAAATATCTGGAAGGATTCTTCCCAAAGAAGCCATCTTATGCCCACTACTACCAGACTCTCAATACCCACATGCATGTTCCGCCCGGGAGTATACACCTTCACATGCATAGTCCATCGGTGCTAACCTCCCTCTCTGGGTCTCGGCAACAGGCCGGATCAGGAAGTCTCAGAGCCCGTAGATGGTATTGGACACTCTCTGGAAAAAACCACTTCCCAGCAAACTCTTTCACCTGGAAAGAGATGCTCACAGGGCTGACAACCTGCCTCTTCCAACCACAGTCGCTTCCCTCACCAGAAGAGAGGTCATACACAAGCTCAGCACAAGCTTACTCTGGTCAGTATGCCACGCGCAGTCTAGCACTGCGTGGCCGCAACAACCAATTGGGAAAAACAGACACGTGCTTCCCAAATAGGTTCAACAATCACAGAATAGTCTTACAGTTTTCGTTTTTGGGATTGTATGAGGGTATTCTTCCAGAGGTCGAATGGGTTCCCCCTCAGACGGTCGGGTAGAATGGAGAAGATCCCCCTCCCACGGTTCATCTCAACTATTATATTTGCATGCACCAGGGTTGACACTTGTCACCCTGGGAAATGCATGTGTTCCCATAGCATGCATCCCTTTTGCATGTTTTTCCCTTGCCAGGAACTTAGGATAAAAATAAAATACACATATCTTTTGGGAAATAATATTAAAATATTATTCCCAGACTTAAGCCCCCTAGGCTTAGCCCCTAGGCTCAACACTTAACCCCTTTTTCCCACCTTCCAGCCCCTAATCCCTTGCCCACTCTATGGATGCTCAATCCCCCTTCACTCATTCATCGTGGTCGGTCTGCACCTAGCGGTGTTTATATTTTATTAATCATTTTGCATACATACAAGTACATCAACAGGCTCCTGGCCTTCAACACTTAGGCTCCCTGGCCTAACAAACACATAAGCCTATCAACTTATACAAAATTTGGCTCACCAGCCTATAGAACATGTTTACACTTCATTTCATATATCATGATTTGCAACGGGGCTCGGCCTTGGGGACACTACAATCAATCTAAAGGTGTGACGATTGTGATGATATATGTGCTTGATCTGTTTGATAGTATTTAACTTATCCTTTTTTATTCAGTTGTTTTCAAAGATCTAGCCCTAATGCATTGCTCAATGAAGATTATCCAAAATTCATTCTTGAACTTTATAAGTTAAAATTTGGGGATAGATTGTTTAGTTTTTTTATCTGAAATGAATTCATACAAATCTCCATAGATGATTAGAGCTTTAAGAGTTATATAAGTAAAATTTAACAAAGTTCCAGTGAATTGGATTAGCTTTTGTCTATCTTCAAGGGAAGAAACATGAGCCCCGAACATAGCAAGAACTATTGCATATTTTTCAGAAGATCTTATGGTAAATAAATAGAGAGAAATATCCACTATAAGCTCCCATTGTAATACAAGTGTAGAAATGCGACCTGTTTAAATATGTTATGGTACTATTTTTAATCCTTGCTCCTTTAAGTATCCTTGTTTGAATTACATATATATGAATGAATTAATATATGTGAAAATTAATTTCAAACATATTTTAACCGTTGCTTTTAGAAGTATCATGGTTTGAACATGTGCATGAATTAAGAGATATATTGTTTATGTGCAAAACTTCATCTGTTTGGATTAATGAATGTGATTTATTGTATAGAGAGAGTTAGCGGCTTTTACACTCCAGGAACCATTATGATGATCATAATAAAATAAATTAACACAAATTTAATATAAATTAGAATCTTTTAAAGTTGAAAACAATAATTTTTACTTATCTGATTTGATGAACATGATTTATGAAAGAGAAACAGTATTTTTTTCTCTCTTTTTTTTTAACATAGTGGAATAACTTATTATAATTTAGTATGTCAGCAAGTAGTAGTGGAGTGGGAACAGTTATTACTAGTTGGGATTTACTAATGCAATGTTGGTTGACTCATCATTGTTATTTAAGGAAAAGTAGATTAGCTAACTCATAACTCTTATTCAAGAAAAATCATACCACCTATTAACTAGACAAAAACAATTACTGTTTTTAAGTTTCTGTGGTGAGGAGTTTCACAAAAGTTTTAAATCATACTCCACAATCAAACAATAACTTCTACTTATCAATTATCTGAATTAATAAATAATTTTACAATATAAAAAACTATTAAAAATATTCAAATAAAATAAATGAATATTAATATAAATTCATTTTAACTCAAGTATGGGATTTTTTCATTTAAAAACATTCCTAACTACCCTTCATTCAAGTTTTACATGGTGGCCAAAACAGAAAAATGTTTAACAACCATCCCTTTCTTTGTCCATAGATTGAAGCTTGTTTGGGAAAATATGAATAATCAGCTCTAGGAAAAAGTATGGGGAAAGGATGACAATAACGCAGAAAGGATAACAAGGTCGCAGAAATGATGGAACACATTGTGAGTGTAAGAGTTGGAAGACTTGGAAGGAGTAAATTATCCGACCTTTGAATCATTCTGTCATATACATCTCTGCAGATGTATCCTTGTATACTATCATTCAATAAAATGCGTGAGATATTGTCCATAAATATATTTGTGAGATCCAACAATTCAGGAGCATGATCTACCTGGGTGTATTTCGTGAGATTTTGTCCATTAGTTATGCTCTTGTTTTCTTTCCTCTTGTAAAGATCTTTCTTATTTATTTAAGAGTTAAAGATGAGTATTGATGGAGGAGCCAGTTAAATATGAGTATTGATGGAGGAGCATGGGCTCGTGCAGCAATTGACTAAATTGTATTTTTTTTATTTTGCACTTCTTATTGTTTAGTTATTTATTTTCTTATCATTTGTATTTTTTATTTTGCATTTCTTATGGTTTAGTTATTTAACTTAGTAAGAGGAATAAAGAGACTACTACTGATGAAGAATTAAATTATGAAGAGACTATTATTATTATTAAAGAATTAAAGTATGTTGAAAAAGGCTATGAGAGAAATATGATTGAAACAACAACAAGAGATGAATCAAAAACTATCCTAGGAATTGTAGAGACAACTTAGGAAGAGGTGAAGAGTTATAAAGTTTATTGGGTTACCATGTGAACTAAATAGTATAAAAGAAAATTACAAATCTATTTAATTATCAAAGGAGAGGAGTTTCAGTGATTTAAAAATCTATTTAATTATTAAAAGAGAGGAGTTTCCATAATTTGCAATAGTAGTTTGCAAAAGAAGAAGAGAAGGTTCAACTCCATATCTACAATAGAGAAGAGAGTGAATATCAGCTTGTGCTTAGAAAAGTTTGAGGTTGTCAAATGATCATAATGCTCTAAATATTGTGAATTATGGAGAGATTAAGACCTCCATATTGTAATCCACCGAACGGATTGGGATATTATTCAATAAAGAGTTCTAGATTCTATCAATTTTCTTATGTTTCCTTTTATTTACATTGTTACTTTTGTCATATTTAGTTCTGTAGAATTTTCATATTGTGATTTTTTTAAGTAAACAACTTCTGTAGTTATTGCACTCTTATAGTGTTGATCTAGTTCTATAGGTGTTAGAAAATTACAAAATTTGTTGGTGTTTCAAGTTGTATTAGAGCAAGGTTCATCTTTGGTTGAGAATTTGAAGAAGTATTAGAATTAATTCTCTCTTGGTTGAGAATTTGAAGAAGTATTAGAATTAATTCTCTCTTGAGAGTTGGGTTCGGCAAGATAAGTTCCTATGCAACCATGGAAACAAGAATACCTGAGAAAGGGTCATTTTAGCTTGTCTATTGAAAGATGAGTGGTGTGAGATAGTGTCAAGCTTGTGAATGGTAGTCTAGTTAAGAACTATGAGAAAAATTCTCAGGATGTTGCCATGAAGAGGATCAGGTCAAGGAGGTGCGAGGAACTAGGAATTGGAGGAATTGAGAAGGAGAATTGAAGAATTAGAGAACAAATTATGAATTAGAAATGCGTAGATTTAGAATCAGAAAATGAGATGGAGGAAGAGCGAAATGTCGATGAAAGAGACCCATCCAAGTGTTTGATCTCATTTATGAAGGATAGAGGTAATGCAAGATTGGATAGGAGAGCTCAAGAGATAATATGACTATGAGAATGTCCAAGACTCCAAGAGAGTTTGTTTTGCAATAACGAATTTGAAAGGGAATGCTACACTCTGGAGGGATGTTGTGTAGAAATATAGAATGGACAACTAGTAAAAGAAGATAAAGAACTAGAAGAAAATGGTGAGTAAGATGAAGCAGAAGTTATTTTCTGTCGATTACCAATTTTATGTAGACAACCATAAAATTTGAAAAAAAAAAGAGACACATGTCCAGGCGTACAAAAGAATTCTTCAAACTGTCACTCAGATAAGGACTTAAAGAGCTAGAGTATCAAATGGTAGCAAGGTATGAAGGGATTAAAGTTCCACATTTAAGATGAGATGAATACCCATTGTTTTTTAACCGTGGGTGAAGCATATCGGATTGCTCTAAAGGTAGAAGAAAATTCGAATATGGAGTGGAAGAAGAAATTGTAGAGGAAAGAATCTTGGAGAAAGAGTAAGACTGAAAGCTACCAGAGGATATTCTAGAAAAGGGAGATAAGTTGAAGAGTCCAATAGTCAAATCTCAAAAGAACACAACCATGCTACCAGAAGAAAAGGGTTTGTAAAAGGAAAGGGTAAGTATGTCATTACTTGCTACAAATGTGGAGTAGAAGGGAAAAAAGCATACGAATTTCTAGAGAAGCAAAATTTGAAAAGAAGGAATAGGGCTAGGAATCATGTCATGTAGGTAGGTCAGGCCTGTGGGAGACAATGTTATATTACTTCAACATGAAGAGGGTTAAAACCTTATGTTCATAAGGGTGTTACTCAAACAACGAAGGATATGAAAGAACCTCAATAGAGGAAGATAGTTTTTAAAATTAAATGTAAGGTTCAAGGTAAATGTTACAATTTCATCATAGATGGTGGGAGTACATAAAATTTGGTGTTCATGGAGGTGATTGATAAGCTAAAAATAAAGTGCATCCTTCATCTCAATCCATATCAGATTTCATGGTTACAAGACTCATGTCATGTAGGTAAGTGAGGCATTAGCTGTGGGAGAAAATGTTGTAGTACTTCAACATGAAGAGGGAGAAAACCTTATGTTTAGAAGGGTGTTACTCAAACGAGAAATGAAGGCTATGAAAGAACCCGAACTGAGGAAGAGAGTTTTTAAAACTAAATGTAAAGCTCAAGGTAAATGTTGCAATTTGATCATAAATGGTGGGAGTACGAAAAATTTGATGTCCACATGGGTGATTGATAAGATGAAATTAAATTGCATCCCTCATCTCAATCCATATCGAGTTTCATGGTTACATAATGGTCAACGAGTCATTGTGATAGAACAACGCTTTCTAAGTTACTAGATCAATGACTTCAATGACCAAGTATTATGTGATGTGGTGTAGATGAATTTATGTCATATATTACTATAAATATTGTGGTTGTTTGATATGAAGGTTCTCCATGATGGTATAAAATACATATGAATTGAATAAGGATGGACAACGTTATAGGCTAGAGCCAATGGAGGAAAAGAAGACGACTACAATGGACAATAGTGACGCTAGGTGCAGTGGTAGCAAAAGTGGTCATGCAATGTTGTGCTCAACCGAAAAAATTCTAAAGGAACAAAAGAAGAAAAATTATATTTGGTCATAATTCCAAAGAAGGTATAAGAAGATGAGGAAAAGAGTTATGTGCAAATGGAAATTCAACAATTGTTGGATGATTTTATATAAATTGTTGCCAATTATATATCAATGGGAATGCCTCCCATGAGAAGTATTTCACATCAAATTGATTTGATTCCAGAATCAAATCTGGCTAAAAAGGCTCCTTACTAAATGACTCATGTGGAAAGCGAAGAAGTAAATAGGCAGGTGAAATAATAACTTAAGATGGGGTTGATCTGAGAAAGTTCAAGTCCTTTCACTTTCCCAACAGTTTTGACACTGAAGAAGGGTGGTAAATGGCGAATGTGCACCAATTCACAAGTTATTAACGACATTACTATCAACTATTATTTTCCCTTAACAAGAATGGAAGACCCCATGGATTGCTTGAGTGGAGAAAAGTACTTTTCAAAGATAGATTTGAAGAGTGGATACCATTAGATTCAGATAAGGGAATGTGAAGAGTTTAAAATGGTGTTCAAGATGAAGGACGAACTATTTGAATGGATGGTTATGCCATTTGGTTTAACCAATGTGCCTAGTAATTTCATGAGATTGATGAATGGGGTCTTGAAGTCATTTCTAGAAAAAGTGTCATTGTGTATTTTTATGACATTTTGATTTTTATGAGATCCAAGGAAGAGCACGTGTGGCATGTGAGAAAGTATTGGAAAGGTTGAAAGCATAGAAGCTACGAATTAACTTGAAGAAGTGTACTTTCTTGCAAGAAGAGTTGATTTACTTAGGTTTTATAGTTTTCAAGGAGGGGTTGAAGATGGATATTGAAAAGGTGAAAGCCATTGTGGATTGCCCAATTTCTAATTGTACATTTGATGCAAGGAGTTTCCATGGTTTGAAGAGTTTTTACCGAAAGTTTATTAGAAAATTTAGTGGGATTTTTTCATTGCTCATTGACTATATCAATAAGGGATCTTTCCATTGGATAACAATAGCAATAAAGTCCTTTGAAACCTTGACGAATAAGGTAACCAAACACCAAATCTTAGCACTTCAAGATCTCAATAAAGTATTTGAAGTAGATTGTGATGCAAGTGGTTCAACGATTGGAGTGATCTTAAGTCAAGTTGGTAAGATGATATCATTCTTTAGCAAGAATTTGACTGATGACAAGAAAAATTACTTTGTGTATGATCGAGAATTCTATGCCATTGTTCAATCCTTGAACAAATGGAGACACTATTTTCTACCAAAGCAATTTTTGTTTTTCATGTATCACAAGGTACTCAAATACATAAAAAATTAAGGTAAGTTGAATCAATATCATTTGAAATGGATGGATTTTTTATATTTTTTCTCATTTGTTTTAAAGAGTAGGTCTAGAAAATATAACAAGGTTTCTAATGCATTAAGCCAGAGGGCGATGTTATTAAATACCATGCATGTTGACGTTGTTATTTTGGATAGCATGAAGGAGTTGTATGCAAAAGACACAAATTTTGTAGAGGAATGGAAAGTGTGCAAAGAACCATGGAGTACAAATAGGACACCATATTTTTATTTCCACATCCAAGAGGGATTATTGTTCAAGTATTAGAAATTGTGTATTCCATGGAGTTCTTTGAGACTAAACCTCATTCCATATCTACATAACAAAGGTTTAGGTGGCCATTTTGGATTGGATAAAACCAAGGCATCGTTGGATGAAAGGTTTTTGTACTATTATGAGTAAATGTGTTAAGAATTTTGTTGAGTGTTGTTGGCACAATTTTGATCAGGGTCCTTCTCAGGTTACCAACAAAAGGCACCGAGTAGTCTAGAGTGTTGGCATTTTCATCTTCGCTGAAGAGAAGAAGTCTCACCCAAAGCACTGCTGAGACAAATGGATAGGGAAGGGAAGGGAAAATTCTTAGGAGGATTCACAGAACCTTCAACATTCATCCTAATATTGCATAAGACATCTATCTACAGAACATATATGAACTCATATGTGCAAGAACTGAAACTACTTGTGTTTCGAAAAATAATTCAAACAAAGAGACAGAATGTGGAACTCATGAAATGTAAAGAAGTACTATAAGATACAATGCATAAGGATAAACACAGAAAGATACAACATATTTTGAAATTTTGGATCCTCCTTCATATGTTATCTTCATATCTTTCTCAATCACAATCTCAAAGGTACACAATAACGCTTTGTTACAGACTCCTAGCTCTGGACTCATGTCGCAAAGCTCTAACTTCCAAAAAGGTGTACAGATTACATTACAGACTCAAAATTTGACTTCTCAACAGTAGACAACAACTATTCCATCAACCTAACAGCAAGGGAAGAATTGAACCAAACCCTTTTACAATCACGACTCAACAATAACCAACCAACCAAAATCAACAACGACCAACCCTTTATAATCATATTCATTCCTATATATAAGCTAATTCATGTCTTCTGGCTTTGGATTGCACGCTTTCTTGTTCTATTGCAACAACTTTTGCTTTGTTGGCGTTGCACTATCCTTTTCACAACTGATTTATGTTGCTTCTCCTTTCTCTGTTGTCCATATTCTTCATATTAGGCCAAAAATGGGACTGTAGTCCTTTTTTCACAACTCCTTATCCAAAAACGAAGGGCCCAACAGGCTCCAAACATAGACCTTGACTTGCCCTCGAGTCAAGTACTCGGCTCTTTTGCAGCTTCTAGGAGAAACTATTGTTTTCCCTTGTCCTCATTTTCCTCTTTATTTTTCTCTTCTGCTTGCGATTTTTCTTCTTTTTCCTCTTCAAACAAAGGGCCCAACTATGGGACCAACTCCAAGGCTCGCTTCATTACTCCTTTAAAGATTCCAACCTTGTCTTGCCACTTCCTAGCAAGGGATGAGGCCTCTGTGATGAACTATTGGGTTGCCTCTGAAATGCACTCATTAGGCTTGGATGCAACCAACGAGTTCCATTCAGAATCTGTTGTTGCATTGACTTGATGCATCTACATATAAACTATCTGGATGACAAGATGAAATTCACGCAACTCCTTCTATGCTACAGATTGCGCCTCAAATAGTGCGTTTAGTTCATTGTCCGCCTGCTGAATCTGGTTGAACTTCTGTTGTTGCTCCAGTGGATCCATCGTGGCCGCAACTTCTTCATTCATCACTTGGATTCTGGTGTGCACATCCTCCAAGGTCTGGTTTCATCTAGCGATAATTCCCATCCAATCGATGACTCCTTGAAAATCGTTGTGCACTCAGTTGTTCACTTATGTAGTGCTTCTCGGGCATTGTTTCCTTCCAACACTATCTTCTATATTTGCTCCTGCAACTTCCAAGATTTTTGCTGTGCTTCTTGCTGAGTTTTTCACAATTGTATTTCTAGATGCTCAACGTGAATGGCCCATTGTGACCATGCTCCTTGGAGCAGTTCAATATAATGCTCTGGCTCTCCTGCATCGTTGGATTCGATAAGTTGGGATGCGACCTTCTAAATATTCAACAAGGCTTCAAGAAGCCTTTCTTGGACTCTTTCCAGTTTGTGCTCGACTAAGGCCTTGGCATGTTCCTCTTTTTGTTTGGATGCTTGCGCAAGGAACTCTTCCTCCCTTGCGACCTCGAAAGACCTCTTAGCCTGCTGGAGCCTCTGCTCTAGTTGATCAGTTGATGCTCTAATCATTCCAACCAAGTTTTTTGTTGGCCACTGTGCAAGGTCAGTAGAATACGGTGTTGTGTCCCTGGGTGCTTGAGTCTACAGTGGAATTCCATTGGTCGTTGAGTGTTATGAAGGAGGCTCCACTTCCTCCTCCCCTATGGATGGTCCTGGTACCAGCCTCAACCTCAATACTTATGGCAGAAGTGTAAGAACCTTTTTTCTAGCTAGGCAGAGTTGCAACAACTCTGCTCACTGTTGGAGCCTCTGCTCTAGTTGATCAGTTGATGCTCTGATCATTCCAACCAAGTGTGTTGTTGGCCACTGTGCAAGGTCAGTAGAATACAATGTTGTGTCCCTGGGTGCTTGAGTCTACAGTGGAATTCCATTGGTCGTTGAGTGTTATGAAGGAGGCCCCACTTCCTCCTTTGCTATGGATGGTCCCGGCACCAACCTCAACCTCAATACTTATGGAAGAAGTGTAAGAACCTTTGTTCTGGCTAGGCAGAGTTGCAACAACTCTGCTCACTGCTAACGGTTTTGGAGAACCAACTCCATCTGTTCCTGAATGGATGTCGTGCTCTGCCCGAAGGTTGACTCAGGTTCCTTTTGAACCTCTGGCATCTCCTTATTTTTACTTCCGTTCGATTCCGACATTTTTCTTCTCTGACCACCCTCAACCGTCGTCGTTGATGGGATGTTCTTGGTACTTTGAGATTGTGGATCCTCGACCATTAGAGTGTCCTTTTTCAACACAAAGGTCATAATCTATTGGTCTTGGGTTTCTAGGTTCAGATCAATCAGCTATAGGTTCTTCTCTGGTACTTTTGGATTTGGACTAGAAACTTCTGGTCCCTNCTCAAGAAACTCCTGGTTTTTTTATGGGAGTTCTCTCTCTGGTTTCTCTGGGGGATCGAGCTGCATCAGCTCTGGATACTAGTGGTTTGGGGTGGACTAGTGGTTTCTGGAGGTGGTGAATGGGGTTGTGGTGGTGATGGAGGGTTCGCAAAGATGATGGTGGATGGAGGGGTGTTTGACTTAGGGTCATCCTGAATATGGATGAGTGGGGTTGCTATGACCGCTGAGCGAGTGCGGGGAATGACGAATGAAAGGGGTTGGGGGTTCATAATTTTACTCAGCAAGACCCCAATTCGGAACGTCTTCACCATTGGTTCAGTAATGAATGTGGCACTTATGATCTCATTGACATCCTTCCTTGTCAACATGGCTTTCTCTAGCAGCTGCGGGAAGATCGACAACATTATTTTCTTGCGCTCCAATGGCTACATATCCTCCTCCTCCTTAGAGTCTGACTATTCTGGAGATTCCTTCTTCTGGGCCTCTGGTCCTAAGCTTGATCCTACCCCTTCTTCTTTACCTTTCTTCTTCAGCAGCTTGATAAGAACAATGTAGTGCATCCCCAACTTGCGCGAGTTGCGTTTAACTCCCAACCATGACATTACCTCTTTGTCAAAGGCATCCTCATCCAGGTAGAACGATATCATTCTCGAGTGGAAATCCTCCCTGTTAGCATGCCTCGACCATAAAAACATATGATGTTGGTTCATGCTGAAAGCAATGTTCCTCGTGTTGTAGTTGAGGAGATCCTATGGAATGCACAACCTCTGCGTTGTGTCGATAAGCATGTTGTACTACTTGGAGAATATCATGGTTGTTGTTCCTAAGATTAAACCTAAGGCTTAAAGAATAATGTTAGACATCATGAATGTAAAAGAATGTTTTGAAATGATTTTTATTCCGTTAGTTATATAAGAATTAATCCTCAAATGAAATTAATGACAGAACATGACAGAGGTCGTATTTCGTCATCTAAGTCGATTTATAAAATCAAGTGATGTAAGGGAAACTAAAAAAATTGTTGAACAAAATGAGGCATCAATGCAAGATGAATCTTACCTTGTTTACAGTAGAAGAAAATAAAGAATGCAACCTTGAAAGGATATGAGATACAGTAATCCAAATAACTCACAGGTCTTGTATTTACTTATAGAAAATACAGAGGAAAACCTGCATGTTTATCAAACATCTAATAAAATGTGACTACAATAGTAGTAGTACTGAATTGCAATCACTCACTTATCAAGGAATAACATAAGGGAAACTAGAAATATGGAATACAAGAGGAAAACATAACTCAAACTACACAAAAATTGGAATCCTTGTCTGCACTTATATTAATTCTCACAAAAGGAGATTTCTCTCTATTACATTTGGCAAGAAGAAGCCTTTGTTAAGTCTTCAAACTATGTATTTATACAAAAATGATCTCAACCCTAAGCAGTTGGAATTCTCATAATACAAAAACAGTAAATATTACAATATGTAAAATTTGAAGAGTTTCATTTGCATCTTCTCTGTCTCTTCACCTATTGGCAGAGATGTTTCTTCTTCTTGTCCTCCAACTCAGAGACAGTTCGCCTCTAATCATGCCCTAAGTAAATAGTATGCACATATTGTCTCATTTATTTCCGTATGTGTTGGATATCCCTTGCTCGACACATCGAACACATCTGCCTACGAACTGCACCACTAAGCTGGAAGGCTCTGTTGTGTCATTTGCCTTGAAAGTATATAGCTTATTTTCTATGTGAGGAAGCCTATCCTCCATTCTCCTAGATTATAAAGATATATACTGTAGCCATAGAATAGGATTGACTATCCACTTATTAATCTGGGTAATCTCAATTTGTTTCAATTGCAGGATTTCGGCCCGGGCTTCTTCCATGCCTGTCTTGGAATTAAGTTGATTTTTTACTATATCAATTTGTCCCAGGGCTTCAAAGATATTAACTCTTTCAATGTCTAGTGACTCTTTGTCGAGTGAAGAAAATTCTTCTTCACAAGCTTTCTTCACTTCCCTGGCTAACCTTTTACTTTCAACTAGATTGGCCTCCTAGGTTTTCAGTATTATGTCACCTCGAGTTTGTTCTCAAAGAGATAATCTAGTGACCTTGGCTACTTCATCCTTTGATGTTGATAAAATGGCCTCCTGGAATGTAACTAATGCAGGAGCATCGTTGGCAAGCATGCAGAGGTAGGACCACTCAACACGTGAGAGTTCTTCCAGAAACTCAATGTTGATAGTTGCAGTCGATTTTGAAATCTGCCTTAACTCAGCATCGAAAATTACCTTTGGGGGCATGCTTGAACTAGTGTCGAATTTTACCCTTTGAGGCACGTTTTGAAAATCGCAAGAGGAGCAGGAGTTTCCACTACGGCTCTGGAGTGCGACTGTACTAAGATAGCATAGGATGAATTTTAGAGTAGGCAAGTAGCCGGGGGGAACCCTGGAATTTTTTTTGAGTTAAGTAGAAGTTTGTATGCTCAGTTGGGGTTAGCTGCAACATAAAGAGAAATTAGCTGTAAGGGAGAACTGCAAGTTAGCAGGGGATCTCAGTTTTTGAGTTACTATAAATTGAATGTATTTTGTGGCCATTGGGCACTTGTGAATATAACAAGAGGGAAAATTGATCCAAATGTGTGTTGTGCAGTTGTGTTTACATTTTCCTGTCTTTTATGTTATTCTTGTGTCCCATAAACAAGTGAATGAAACGGTGACTGTGAGTTTTTCTAGTTTCAATTGTTTCTCTTCATTGGGAGCTCTGCAAGGTGTGCATTGAGCTAGAGAGGAACGTAAGAAAATAAGAAGGAATTTATCTACTAGAAATACCGTGGATTTGAGTTATCGAAATCCCTCAGACGCAAGGAGTGAGCGGGAAATCAAAGTTTGAACCAGACAAAGCTCAGAAGGAAAAACACTTCGGAAAGTGTTATTGAGATCCAGGAACTCATTCCCTGGAAGAAGCAAAGACCAAGTCTTCAAAGACTTATAAAATCTTCTAAGTCTGGAGCGAGTAAAAGCTCAGGAGGAAGAACATTGTCGAGCATTGGATCACAGTGGAGAATCCCATGGATCATCCGATTTGAGGTAGGAGCGCAGGCTTTAACACTGCATAGATCCAAGAGGGGAGATCTCGAAGATCTGAACGGACGGTGGAGAGTCCTCGAGGAGAAATGTCGAAACCCTGCAAGTCATTGGATAAGGTGGAGCTGCGAGGAGATTAGCTGCGAGGGCTTCTTAACGTCCAAAGCTCAAGAGGAGTAGTGGCCATCGATCTCAGATAGATCTGAACCGTTAGTCCACATTGCGATTTCAGGTATCGTAAGTTGGAAGGATAGAGGTCCTTGTCTCCCAAAACCCCGAATTGCGAAATAGCGAAATAATGAGGTTGGACATGGACCGTAGATCTTAGGGATTATTGTGAGCCATTGATTGAGCGTCAAGATATTTTGGCATTTCGGCAACTGGGGATTCCAAGGAGTGGGGATAGGGGTCCTTATCTCCCAAAACCCCGAATCACGAAATAGTGAAATAATGAGGTTGGACGTGGACCATAGATCTTGGGTCATCGGGATTTCGGCATTTCGGCAACCGAGGATTCCAAGGAGTAGGGATATTCCTTGTACCCTGATTTTGCAAAACACAAAACATCAAAATAAGCGTAGTCGTTGATCTGAGAGAGATCTGAGCTGTAGATCTCAGGTCATCGAGATTTCGGCATTTCGGCAACCAGGGATTCCAAGGAGTAGGGATATCCCTTGTACCCTGATTTCGCAAAATGCGAAACACCAAAATAAGTGTGGCCGTCGATCCGACAGATATCTGAGCCGTAGATCTCGGGTCATCGAGATTTCGGCATTTCGACAACCGAGGATTCCAAGGAGCAGGGATACCCCTTGTACCCTGATTTCGCAAAACGTGAAACCCAAAGGAATAGGTGCTCGAACCTGAGCCTAGCCAAAGGTGATGGCTCTTGGTCATGTGCTGTGGGAGCTCACGCTTGATGCTTGGAAAATTCAACTGAGCATTTGTGGGGGACCTATGTGTTCATTCGAAGGGTTCCAGTTTGGAACCAGAAGAGCCATTTCGGCTCCGAAACCAGAAGATCCTGACTGGGAGATCGCGCAACCCTTAAGAGTGATAGGGGGTATACATTAGGTCATTAGGTGGTATCAGAGCATCATTTTTTCGTCTGTAGACTTCAGGCGAAGGAGGAAAAGAAGGAGACAGATAACTTGGAGTTATACTCTGTGTGTGACAGATAGTCAACATAATGCCGCCAAGAAGATGAGAGATGCCTTTAGCCAACCGTGCTGTAGAGAGGGAGATGTGAGAGCTTCGTGCGTGATTGGAAACAATGTAAGCAGCACAGAGAAGAACACATGATGTTGGGGATGTCAGTGATGCAGAAAGTGAAGAGGTTGAGGTTGAAGAAGCTGCAGGAGAGGATGTTGTAGAAGAACGTTTGTTGAGATTAGTTTCCAGATTGGGAGGTAGAGCTAAGATAGAGGTCCCCATGTACGAGGGAAATCTAGATGCTGAATAACTGTTGGAATGGATAAGGTCCATGGACAAACACTTCAACTATGAAGATGTCGATGAGGAGAAGAAGGTGAAGCAGGCAGTCATCAGGCTAAAAGGGCATGCAACAATGTGGTGGGATGAACTATAGGCTGAGAGGAGAAGTAAAGGCAAACAAAGGATAAAAGGTTGGGACAGGATGGTAGCCAAACTGAAGGCTAAGTTCATACACAAAGACTACTATATCAATCTGTTCAGGAAGCTATAAAACCTGAGATAGAAAGGGATGACAGTCAAGGAGTACACCTAGGAGTTCTACCGGCTGAACATCAGAACTGGACAAAGGGAGAGAGATGAAGAAAGAGTCGCCAAATATATAAATGGCTTGAGATATGAAATCCAAGATGAACTTAGCATGATTTCAGTGAGGACTGTGGAAGATGCTTATCAGTTTTCACTGAAGGCAGAGGAGAAGTTGGCCAGAAAACAGAACCAACGAGGAAGAGGTAAAGGCTCGATCCCAAGAAAAAGCAAGGGATTTAACCGTGACATAGCACATCAGTCTAAGGATGAGGCTGAGAAACCACACAATCACTCAGAACGAGGAGGAAGTTCATGAGGGAGACAAAGTGGTGGAAGAAACTCTTCTAGAGGAAGAGGTAGAGGAGGAGTAAGGTGCTATAACTGTGGAAAGATAGGGCACATGTATTGGGAATGTCCCGAGAAGAAGAATGAAGTAGGAGAAGATCACATTTCAAAAGCACAACGAAGAGATGTTGAGGCAGAAGGAACAGAGGATGGATCATCCCTGATGTTGAGAAAAGTTCTCTTAAAACAAGAGGCAGAAATTGAAAAACCAGTGTAGAGAAACAGTCTCTTCAGGACAGTTTACAAGACTAAGGATAATGTATGCAAGGTGATCATTGACAGTGGGAGTACTGACAACCTAGTATCCACAGAGATGGTGGAGAAATTGGAGCTGAAGACAACTACACATCCAAGGCCATACAGAGTCTCATGGTTGCAAAAAGGATACCAGGTAATGATCACTAAACAATGCCTAGTTGAAATTAAAATAGGAGGATATAAAGATGAAATCCCATGTGATGTAATCCCCATGGACATATGCCATATTTTGTTGGGAAGACCATGGCAATTTGACAGAAACGTCATTCATGATGGGAGGAAAAACACATATACATTAGAAAAGAATGGTAGGACGCATATGTTGCTACCAATAGAGGAGAAGAGAGTAAAGGAGGAAGCCAGCACAAGCATACTTCGCATGAGTGGGAAGGAACTCCTAAAATAAGTCAAGGAAGAACAGGAGATGCAGTTCACAATGGTGAGGAAGCCCAGATTCATCCTTACGAGTACATCAATGGATGATTTGCCTGAAGAAGTTCAGGAGCTGCTGGATAATTTTGTTGATATAATGGTGGATGAGCTACCAAACTCATTGCCACCCATCAAGAGTATCAATCATCATATCGACTTGATACCAGGAGCAAGCCTGCCAAACAAAGTAGTGTACATATTAACACCTCGAGAGAATGAGGAGGTGAGGAACCAAATCCAAGGGTTGTTGGATAAGGGTTTAGTCAGAGAAAGTTTGATCCCATGCGCAGTACCAACTA
>JASDQU011403630.1:33280-49921 GCA_032191745.1 Picea mariana
ATGCTCTTGGTTGAGATGTCAAAATTCTCTAGTGCCCAACAAATCCTATCATTATAATGCATGAGCCTAGGCTGCATTTTTATTTTATGTAGCTCTGATTGAGAAACATATTTGTATCTCATAGCTTGGGTTTCATTCACCTCATCGCCCGAATCATCTGGCCAGTTGATCAATTTTTATTGTAGAATATCAAATACCTGCATCCAGGTTTTCACGATATCTATGGTTTTGGGCAAAGTGTCTAAGAAGATGTCTGTGTTCGAGTTCGATCTTTCACTAGACGCTTTAGCTGTTTCCCGTGGATCCATGATATCATGAGCTCAGAACTCTGTTACCTGTTACAGGAAATGCACAAACTTCTTATCTTTCTGAAACTTGCTTTTCTACGAGCTTGCTATTAGAATTCAAACTTCAATATCATTATTCACCTTAATTGTATCGATTTTATAAATACCTTTACTGACGATGTATTCACTTTCCTTAATGAAAAGATTTAGGAGGTGATCCATGATCTTATTTGGAATAATTTCCATAGATCCATTATTAATTCCATTTAATGTTTGGTGGTTCACGATCGGGAGGTCGTATGGATGAAAATTGAATTTGCTTGAACTACAATTCAATGAAAAATTAACACGAGATAATAGTGTTTATCTCGCTAACTAATCATGTTTAACCTTAAGTCTTTTTGGGCTTTCAGACCTCAGGATATACGATAATATCTCGAGATATGATTTCTAAAACTCAAAATCGTGCAGGGGTTAATTATTTTCTAATTGTCTTTAATCTTTAATTAAACTTGCTTAATGCTTAAGGCATTTCAAGAGTTCTGGATTCGTGAATTTATAATATGATAGATGGTGAATGCCCGAACTCCGAAAACGCAAAATTACTATTTGATTTTTTAATTTGGTTTTAATTTCTTTTTAGGTATTTATCGTTTCATGTGTCGGCAAACTAACTTTATGGATGATTCAACATGCCACTACTCGTAATGATGTGTCAAATATTAGGAAGGTATACGTGTATGATGAATAAGACCCTTTGAACACCTTTCAGATATCAGGGATTTGGAGTTTCTACATGGTGAAACGTCCAAAGAGCAAAACTCTAAAACCTGAAACTCTGAAGCAAGTCTCTAGAGGCTTGACCTTTTTAACATTCAGGAAGCTCCAAAACGTTCAGGAAAAGGGATCCTTCAATTGATGAGAGAATTGGATCGACGGTAGACCTTGTGTAATCCTTAAGGATAGAAGAAAAAAATGATTTATCATTGGAGTTCAATTTTGAGATGAAGTAAAAAGGAATAGGTTAAAGCTTCAGGCTTATAATTTTAAAAGTGTTCCAAGATAGGCTCCATCTGGGGATCGCGTCTCCCTGCGAAGCGTGGAAGAATAGTAGACCAAGTTCCTTTATTGGGTTAATGGATTCATCATTGGGTTTCTAGGAAACATCTTTGAGAAAACATACAGAAGGATATTAGACTTCAGCCTTATCTCAGAAAACTTTCAAAAACTCGATTGTTCACCAATATTGAGTTTAGGCTATTTATAGCTTTCTTTTTCCTGAAACTGATTTTGGGTCTACTTGAGATAATCAAAACAACTTTAACTAATCTATCATACTCTAGTCGATTTTGTTTGCATCAAGGTAGAGTAAATTTAACAATTTAGTTTGGTGGGGTCCCCTATCGATTTAGAATGTAAATCTAGTCGAAAAATGAACCAGCTAACAGAGTACAGTATATACATGTATCACATCCTTACAGATATCATAGACATTGCTTCACTACCAGCGAGCCTGTTTAGTACCTCGATGAAGTTATCTACATTTCCCATTGAATTTCCTTTCACCACTTCAATTTTCATTTTGCTGAGATGAGCAAAATCATTTAAATTAATTTCTTTTCATCATCTCTTTTGGACAAAATGGGGGCAATCGAATTTCGAATTTTCTTTCACCATTTGTCATGGACTAGATGGGGGCAATAAGATTATGAATTTCCTTTCACCATCTGTCTTATATTTTAATATTTTTGAAGTGGGGGAAATCAATTTGTATGCATCATGCAAGAGATGATATTTGTTTATAATTTAGCAGCGAAGGTCTGTCAACTCACTTTGATTTACTCTGGGCTAATCCTCTCATGACCTTCAAAACACCTTTGCCTACAGGGAAGTTATCACGGAGAACTTTTAATTTCCAGGGACTTTCCTTGAGAGAAACAAATCAGTTTAAAATATGATAGAAGGACTAAATTAGTCAGGATTAGCTCAGACATACTTTCTCTCAGTTAAAATCAGAGGAATCATAAAATTTTCGCTTACTCTCATTTTGAAGGTCTAGTATTTTAGGCTTCCCGAGTCAAGGCAAACTTTGTCTTTCTATGGAGATTTAAGGTCAAAAAGAAAATAAGGATAAAATAAAATATTTCAGATATGATAGATGGGAACATAACGAAAATTCAGAGGTTTTGAAAGGGATCTTATTTCCACTCAAACCTACTTCCTGATTAGCGAGCTTCTCTAATTCCTATTTTCTTTTTCTTTTTCTTTTTTTATTTCGTATTATTTTCATTTGATTTAGAGACTCAAAATTTTGTATTTTTCTAATCTTTGATGAAGTGACCATTTTTTACATGAATACAACCTTATTTAGATTTTATAAGAAGTATTTTAGCATCTTGGTTTGAACAACAACAAGCATAGAATTTCATACCTTGGATTTCATTTGTATTCTCAAGCAAAACCATTATTAATTTATCACTTGTTTCGTGAGAAAACTAATTGTTATGAAACACGATTGTTAGTTTCTTATACATATTTATCCCTTGACTATCGGTAAGTTTTCTATCTGAAAATAAACATGAGAAATGTCAGAACCCTTGCAGAAAAATAAAAGTAGGTGTTACTTGTTTTAATATTTTTGTTTTTTATGAAATCAACAAAACTGGCCTTATCTACAGTAAAGGTAAAAACTTACCAAAGAAACAAAAAACTATAAATCAAAACAAGAAAATCAAACCAGTATATACAATGGTGATTTGGAATCTGATCATTGCATGAAGTGTTTTAGGTAATGCCCATTGATGGGGGCATTAAGGACTTTCTCGTCAAGGTTTTCTAATAAGAATGAATTATTTCCCTCGGAAGCTATGATCTTGAAAGGTCCAAACCAGATGTGATCACACTTGTCATGCTTTCCATTGTCTTCTTTTCTAGCATCCCACTTCAACACTAGGTCATCAAGAAGAAATTCCCTATCTTTAGCATTTTTATCAAGCAAGGCTTTCATATGATCTTTATATCTCTGAAGTTTCTCATCCACCTCAGCTCTATTTTGTTGGACTTCAACTAACTAGTTTATTCTTCTGGTAACATCATTCGATTCTTCCTTCACATATTGCCAAAGATTCATCATGAGAAGAGTGATATTTATGGGGAGGACCATGTCAGTACTGTACACCATTTGGAAAGAGGACATTCCGATTGATTTTTTAGTGCCGATGCGATTTTCCTAGAAAGCGTATCTCAAATGAACATGCCAGGCTTTCTTGTTTTCAGTCAACACCTTTTTTATTATAGTGATTAGGCTCTTATTCGATGACTCAGCTAATATATTTCCCTAAGGATAGTAGGTTATGGAATTTCCTAGTACAATGTTGTACTTTTGAAAAAAACTAACCATCACCATGGATTTGAAATCTTGGGCATTATCCGTGGCTATCTTCTGGGGACAACCAATTCTTGATAAAATGTTTTCTTCTAAGAAATTGATCACCACTGAATCTGTATCATTTTGTGTCGAAATGGCCTCTACCCATTTAGTGAAATAGTATGTGGCAGTTAGAATCCATTTATTTTTTTCACTAGAGTGTGGATGGATTTCTCCGATAAAATCCAGACCCCATTATTGAAACAAAGCTTCAGTTTTGACCGAAATCAAGGGTAGTGCGGGGAGATTTTGTTTTCCTGAGAATAGTTGACAAGAGTTACAGGCTCTAACTTTAGTATTCATGTCAGTAAATAATTTCAGACAATAATATCCAGCCCTCAGGATTTTGTAGGCCGTATCCCTCCAGGCATGGTGTCCTCCACACACCCCTTCATGAAACTCATTTATAACATTCTCTGTTTCGGACTCTATTAGACATCTTACTAAAAAACCTAGGGAATCTTTCCAATACAGTTGAATGTCGACGATGCAATATTTTACCATGTACAACTTCAATTTTCTCTCCTTAGAAGGAGTCATATCGCTTGGGCACTAACGAGTGAGGAGGTATGAAACTATGTCACCATACCAAGTAGAGGTGGAAAAGTTTCCTTGGACCTAGGTTATAGGTGTCTGATCATCGAATTATTCTATATCTGGAAGGTCTCCGTAAGATTGTAGATGATTTATCTCGAGTTCCTTGAAATTTGATTCGGATAATAGCTTAGCCAAGCATCGACCTTTGACGAGTTTAGTTGGTTTTACCTCTAGATCTAATTCCTGAATCTTTGCTAGCAATCGACCCCGCCTTCCGTCACTATCTAGTTGAACCAATATATCTTTAACAAAGATGGTTGGTACGTAGGAAATTATTTTGGAATGTAACACGTAAGTCCTGAAAGCTTTGAAGGCTTTCACCCTAACATATGCCTATTTTTCCAATATATCATATTTCAACTCGGCTTCTCTGAGGATTTTACTAAAAAATGTTATTGACTGCTTGAAACCTTCATCGTTCTTCTGTAAGAGTACGACTACAATAGTATGTTCAGATGCAAATGAAAATATTAGGAACTCTTTCATATAGTCTGGGCTGGCCAACACCGATGCTTCTCCTATTACCTTCTTGATGTGTTCAAAGGATTCTTTGAATTCGGTTGTCCATTTGACTTCGTTGTCTTTTTTCAGCATATCTGTAATCAATTTAACAATTTCAGCGAAATTTGGAATGAATGTTCTTAAAAAAATTATTTTTCCTAAGACATATTGGATTTCCTTTCTATTCCTAGGAATATTGATTGTATCTATAGCTTCAACCCTTTATAGATTGATTTTGATTCCTTCCCTAGATACTATATGGCTTAAAAGTTTACCTTCTTGCATTGCAAAATGGGATTTCTTAGGGTTGAGTGACAAACCAAATTTTTTGCATTTCTCAAATGTTTGTTTGAGGTGTACCAAGTGCTTTGCATCTGAGTTAGAAAAAAAAGTTAAATAATCGATATAAATGACGAAAAAAATATCTCTCTCACCAACAAAGGCTATGTCCATTGCTCGTTGAAAGGTGGCCCCTGCGTTCATCAAACTGAATGGCATTTTGTCGTACATGAAAGTACCCCATGGAGTGGTAAACATGGTTTTTTCTTTGTCATCTTCATGGACAACAACTTGATTGTAACCTGAAAAGCCATCAATCATAGACATTCAGTTAGCCCCGAGCACTTTTTCCAGGACGTGATCCATTTTAGGGAGCGGATAATTGTCTTTAAGGGATGATCTGTTTAGGTTCCTAAAATCCACGCAGAGTCTAATTTCACCATTCTTTTTCTTGACAGGAACTAAGTTAGCTACCCACTCAAAATACCTGAGTGGAACAATAATCTTTGTGTCAAGGAGTTTTTTTACTTCCCTTTCTATTACAGGCAGGAGTATAGGGTTTATCTGTTTGAGCTTCTGCCTGAAAGGTTTGATTTCCGGTTTCAAAGAGATTTTATGTTAAATGACAATGGTATCATAAGTTTTTAGTTCATCGTAAGAACAAGTGAAGACATCTTTGTATTTTTTGAGTAGCTCAGCATATTTACTTTTCATTTTGAGTGGAAGGTATTTAGATATTTTGACCAGTTTAGGGTTTTCCTTAGTGCCTATGTCACAATGTTCAACCTCTTCAGGCGAAGGTTGTAGGGTAGGCTTTAGGGGTATATCACCCTGATCAAACACTATCTCTAATGGAATTAGACCCTTAGGAATCTGATTGTTTTTTAAAACCAACATGCGGTGATTAGAGATCTTATCCTAGAACTTCGGAGGATCTTCATCTTCCTCCATGATCCAAGTAGGGTTATTCTAATTTTCCTGGTCGATGTGTGTTTCAGAAAATTCATCCACCATTTCTAGAAACTACTTGATATGCTCATCGTCTTCAAAGACCTGCCAGTGTTTAACATTGTTTGATATTTAAGGCTCGTGCCTCATTTATATGTGATACTTTAGCTTCAAAACGATAGGTGACATAAAAGTAGTAGCCGCTTTCACTAGGGGGTCAGCTTGTTGATTATCCACCCTGGGAATATGATGAATATTAAATGATGAGAAAAAAATTTCTATCAAATCCAAGGAAGAGTTCCTGTATGACCTTATCCTTGGATTCTTGGCTTGATACTGCTTCCTTATCTATTTTACAATTAATTCTGCATCACCATAAACTATCAGATTTTCGATTTCAATTTCCTGGCAGCCTCTAATCCTAAGATGAGATCTTCATATTCGCATACATTATTGGTATATTCAATGTCCCACCATAATCTATATGATAAAGGAATAATGAATTCATCTCCGGGTGCCACAAACAACACCTCATCTCCTACTCCTTCCCAAGACGAAGCACCATCAAAAAACATCTTGCAAACTTCTATACTATTTACATTTTTGTTTATTTTTCTATTTTTTTGTTTTATTCTTCTGTACATTCGTCGAAACCATCATCCACTGATAATATACAATTTCCTAGATCCTGATCAATGACATAAACTGGGTAATTATTTGGGTTATGTGGGTCACTTACAGTATATGCCAATCTTTTCTCTCTGTATAGATGGGTGAACTATCCATTGAAAATCGGGATCGTAGCATATGTCATGTCCATTTGAAGCAATACTCCAAGTTTGGCCCCCAAAGACCTGGATAACAACATGCCATACTTCGTGGGAGCATCAACAATGACTACATCCATGAGAATACTCTTCACAGGGATCTATGCAAGATTAACCACCAAATCTTTAATCATATCGAGGCACTTAACCTTTCTTGAATCAAATGAATACAGATCTCGATATGTAACAAAAATATATTAAAATATGAACTACAATATCTCCAAATATTAATTAACCAAAATTAAGAAAATCAAATCAGATTGATATCACACCTTCTAGATAAAGAATAAATGTATAACTTAACTAGACATTATGTTTTGAAATTCAGGATATTATACAAAATTGAGAAAAATAATTTTATAATATTTAATAAACACTCAATTATTGGAAAATTTTAATCAACTGATAAACCATATTTTAGAATCACATGTTAATTATTGAAAGATAAAAATATTCTTCATAATTTTGTTTAAGAATGAAGTGAATGTTAGGAATTCATATTAAAACTACTTCTAATAATTAACAAAGATTTTGTGATTTAATAATGTCCAATGAAAAACCAATCCAATCACCTAAATGATAAAATATTTACATGACTATATAATAAAATCAAACCAAACCCATCATATCAAGAGGAAGATAACGAGAACGTCAAATGGACAAACAAGAAATAAAATAAAAAAACTAGAAATATAAAACCAAAAAAAAATCAAGGTGACATTACCAAATTTAATAAGGGGACCCCTTTAATTTTTGAGAAAATTATGGGGGGTGTTGTTGCCACAACACACTGATATTTTCCTTATGGAAACTGACTTTCAGATACCTTGCAAAATCGCCGCATTTCCTTTCTCATTCCACATTCTAGGATTTTCTCATAATAGTTTAATTTTTCCTTATGGGTAGTTAACCAATCCATACCTATCAACACATCATATGAGCCTAGGGGTAGGATATTCAAAACTTCTTGGGTCTACAGTCCATCTATGACAATTGGACACCTTTCAACTACCTCGACCACTTTCGTCTTCATTTGAGTGGCTAACTAAACCAACCATGATTTAGCATTCTTCTTTCTATGTAATGAGCATGCCTCAACCACTTGAGGTGAAACATAACTAAAAGTAGATCCTAGGTTAATTAAAACATAGATTGGTGGTTCAGTAGTAATACCTTCCAATTCCACCATAGAGGCTTGGTGGTCCATTTGTCAGATTTCTATAGTTGCATAAATTCTCAGCACACTTATAGCCACGTCATTGACTATAGATGCCTTCTAGAAATTATACACCCTTCTAAGGTCATGCTTCCTATGGGGGAAATCCCTCAATAGGTGTGGCTCTCTAAATCCCCATAATTGCAAAGGTCCTTTGTTGGGATCCTTTGATCCTTATATTGCCTGCTCTGATGGATTATTTAGACTTTGAGATGGGAAGTATTTTTGATGCACGCTCCTACTTGGTTGACCCAACTGTGCACCTTTCCATGAATTCTTGTGGGGGAATGAATTGAATCCCTCCTTCTGGAATCCACTCTTGTCCTTCCTCCTCCAATCCTTTGAAGACTCATTCTTTTGTTTAGACTGGTCAAAACAACATTTTTCCTTCCGAATAGTGTCCTTCTGTGTCTTTGGTTTTTCAAACTCAATTCAATCTTGGTAGGATTGTGGTAAACCATTGAGAAAATGTTGGATTGTCTCCTTCTCATCCTTGAGGTAGGGAACATACCTCAACAACTGCATAAACCTTTTAGCGTAGGCATCCATGGTAATTTTTATCAACTTAAGCTCATTGAATTCCTTTATTTTTTCATCATAATACATTTTAGATAAGTAAGCTTTATGGAATTATTTCTCAAATTGTTTCCAATTCAACTTTCTTTCCTTCAAGCCTTTGATTTCCTTGAGATCTTCCCACCAAATGGAATCTCCTTCGTTCGTGTTAAATAATCAGGTGGTTTCTCATTTACATTTCCTCTGCACAAAGGGAGTCCCTTCTCTGCTAAATAGTCCCTTGGAAATATCCCCTTACCAATGCTAATTTCTATCTAGTAAGAACCAAGATGTATCCCTCTATTGCTCTAGCTCAGGATTCAGGTCTTCTCTCTTCATGGTGATCATCAACATCTTTTGCAAGCTTCCTATTTTCTTCAAGGAAATCTCTCCTTCTTCTCTCTCTTCGATCAGTGTTCTTGAATATCTCTGTGTGCTACATTTCTCAACACACAATTTCTCAATAATCTCATGATCTTCTTGGTCTATAAATCGTTTAGTTATCTGTGTGTGCACCCTTGTGTGTGTTCTTATTTTTTTTTCTTTGTTGTCTATGTGTTTTTATCTTTATTCTGTTGTTCTCTTTCCTTTTGGGTGGTGTTTTCCCACCATTTTCCTCATCCTTTCCAATCCCCTCGGGACTATCATGGTTTCCTAGAGACGCCACCTGTGGTTCATGGTCCTCATTATGAAGATTCAAATATGTAGAGTCCTATTGTCAGGTCATTTAATTGGCCCTTTCCCTCTTGAAAGGGCCAACTACCAATAGTCACTAATTGTTCCAACCACTCCTGTGAATTATTTTATTGGTCATGTGGCTCTACATAAGTATGGTATGCTAAGGTGTAAGGTTAGGATTAGAAAACATAGGTAAGCTTGTTAGGAAAGCTTCCTATTTTCCTCACTAATGCATTTCAGATTCTTCTGCACTCAACCATTCAATCAATCCATGCTTCATCAACTTCCTCTGGTGTATTGTGTCCATTACTGTCAAGTTGTTTCCTTCTCAGTCAATGGTTTAGTGTTTTTATTTAATTAAGAATAGTTCACATGTTAGGTAACATAAATTGTGTCACCTTAACATAATTAAAATCTCGACAGGAAATGGGGCGTTACATTCCCCTCCCCCTTAAAGAAACTCCATTCTTGTTGTTTAAAACACCTTGTATATACAATTATACAGTAAACAAAATTGGGTATGGCAATCTCATGGAATCTTCCAGCTCCCATGTAGCTTCATCGGCTCCAAAGTGCTTCAATTTCACCTTGAGCTACATAATGGCTCAATTCCAAAGCATTGTTTCCTTCCTATCCAATATGCATTGGGGTTCAGGCTGGAATTATCCTTTTGGTTCCACTTGTATTACAGAATAATCAATAACATGATTAGAATCATGTACATATTTCTTTAACAAAGACATGTGGAATAAATTATGAGCTTTAACAGTAGGTGGTAAGCTAAGTCTGTATGCTACTGGTCTTATTCTCTCTAGGATTTCAAACAGTCCACAATATCGCGGATCCAACTTAGCATACATCTCCATATTCAGGGAACTTATTTTGGGTTTCACTCGGAGGTACAAATGGTCTCCCACTTTGCATTCTTTATGGGTT
Organism: Picea mariana; assembly: GCA_032191745.1. Lineage (NCBI taxonomy): Eukaryota > Viridiplantae > Streptophyta > Pinopsida > Pinales > Pinaceae > Picea > Picea mariana. The sequence continues at coordinate 43,532 of JASDQU011403630.1, forward strand.
CTTTTTCTATCATCATATTTATTTTTCTATCCTAGGAAACCTTCAGGTTTTCCCTCGTCTTGACCACAGATTGTTCCATCTCCTTGAACAATTCTGGACCAAGTTTGATTTTTCCCACTGGATTCTCCCAACTAATCAAAACTCTACACTTTATTCCATGCAAAACCTCAAACAGGCTCATATTATTCTTGATAACCATTTTTATATGCGAATTCTACCAATGGTAGATATTCTTCCCACTGCTTGGGTTGGTGCATAACATGCATCCTTAGAATGTCTTCTAATACTCTTTTCACCATTTCAATATGACCATTTGTTTAAGGATGGTAGGCCATGCTAAATTCCAATTGTGTTTCCAAGACTGTAAACAATATTTTCCATAAATTCGAGGTGAACTTCGCATCCCTATCCGAGATTATGGTTTTGGGAAAACCGTGCAATATGAAAATTTATTTCATAAAAACATTGGCAACATCTATAGCTTTAAAAGTATATTTTACAGGAATAAATTGAGCTTCCTTGCTCAAATTGTCTACTACAATCATGATTTCATCATTTTGTTTGATTGTCTTAGGTAGGCCTGTGATGAAATCCATGGAAATCACTTCCCATTTCCACATTGGAATTTGTAATGGTTGCAATAGTCCAATAGGGTGTCTGTTGGGCCCTTCATTTTGAAGACCGCCATTTTTTGTGGAATTATAATGGTTTTGCAAAACAATATAGCACGACAACAGTGGATCCAAGTGGAAAAACGCTACGTGCCAGTATGCCAACAAGAAAAATAGTCATGAGTCAGCTAGGAAAAGCAATGGAAATAGATGGTACCTTTGAGTACATGCCAGAAGGAAACAAAATCAAGTAGAAAAGAAAGTTCCGTGGAAAAACTATAAAGCATAGAGCTATGTAATGGGTTGGGGGTTCTTCGGTTTCTCGGTCATTGTTTTGTTGTTGTTGTTCTATTTTTTGGGTTTTTGTTGTCATTTATCATTACTGAGCATGAACAGAAACTGCATAGAGTTTGAGATTCGATATTAGATACCTCATTATCGATTCATTTGTATAAGTCTTGATATCAAGGGATTTCTTCCATGTATGATCAGTTGTGGTAAGACAATATATGTTGGATTATTTGGGCACCCAAAAAGTTGTCATTATGTGGATGAATGTTTGGCTTCTTTCCTACTTAATTGCTAGTTGTGTTATTGTTTAAACAAGATTCTTTATGTATGTTTACTTTAATTTTGTGCAACATGGAATGCTCAATGATTTTACTGGTCTAATCCTTTCAATGTTCTGATATCTTTACCTTTAAGAATGGAATTTTATTGTAATGTGATTTTCTTGAGGGTGTATCATTTTTAGCTCTCTTTATTACACAAAATTATTGATAGTGCTTCAAGTGAGACCTTCTTCCCTTGCGGAAGGTTGAATATGACAACAAAAATAGACTATAGTGGTTCCTTTGTTGGTAACCTCTGAGAACCACACTCTCCAATTTCATTCTTATAAATGGTTACATTGTTGGGACCTTGAATTTTGAGTGAGTTTTCATAGGATGTGGCATCACATCTTTAAGTATAACATTAAAAAATGGTGGGAAAGAAGGTGTGATGAATTCATATTTCAAGAAACTAAGTTATGATAGAAAAGTATGAGGATTTTGAAGGATGCAGTGTTTTATTTTGAACCATATAGCGATTAGTACAAAATATTCTGAATCTAATTCTAAGAGAAGGTCTACCAATGGATCGACCAATTGCAAGAACAACTAGAATTTAAATATTGTGTCAAGAAAAGATTCAATTGGACTATTGAGAGGTTGGTTTCTCTTCACAATTTGGATCACCATATTTGTCGACCAATGGAATTTTGGGTCCACATTACTCTGGAAGGATAAATTATTAAATTTTCCATAGAAAATCACCAATCATTCTCAAGGGAAGAAGAAGTATTTTATGAGTGAGCGCGAGGGATATTACCGAGAGAAATTTCATTATGGATGAATATCTTCCTGGTGGAAGAGGGAATGCTATCGGTTCCTTTGGTTGAAATGGAAAAGTAAAACCATTTTCGTAAAAGGGGCAGATGATTCAGGAGAGGATCCGTGAGTTAGGATACAAAATTTCTTGATATATGGGGAGTCATCGTGAGAAGAGCTCAAGAGAGAAGTGTGATCAGAAAAGGGTTGTGGTGATTGAAAATAGGTGGTGAGAATAGATGTGAAATTTAATGAAGAGGTGTGATTAGTTGCACAAGGAGATCATTCTCGAAAAGAGTCATAAAAGAGAGTTAGAGAAGTTGAAATATTTGTAGTTACATAGAAGGTTGCTCAGCTAATGGTTGAAGGAGAATTTTGGAGAGAAATATGATATTTGTGGATAGAGTATATGAGAGGGAGAAAATTTGGAAGAAAGCATCAATATCAGAGTCACCCTTGAGGATCAAGACTCATTTGTAACATTTGAAGAAGCTGTGGAAGAATCAACTCATGAAACTCTTGTAGATGTGAAGTACACTACAAGACCTGATATGATATGGCCTCCTAATGCGGCCTCGCTAGGTTAAAGAATATCACCCTGAAGACATGGGAACCAAACTTGGATCACCTAGTCCCTCAGTTCAATCTTCCAATCCAGTAAATTATACAAGAAATTCTCCCATAATTTATGTTATTTCTCCTCATTCTAGTCCAACCAGTTCAAGTGGTAGAAACAGTAGTAGACTGGAAAGTTTTATAGTGTTATCGAACCATGACCTTTAGATTTATCTTGATAGGGTCCCTAATTCCTACCATGGTGCATCAACATGCCAGATCCCTCACCCGATACACACAATTCTGGGGAAAAGGGGATGAGGATGTGGAACAACATTGCTTCCTTTGTGAGGCCATCTGGTAGTCTCATGAAACTTCAGATCCTAATAAATTAGTCGATTTTCAAACCACATTGAGAGGTCATTCTTTGAAATGGTATATGAAATACATTAAACTAGGAAATCCTTAGGGACAAGCCTACACCCTTTCTCAAGTCAAAGAGAGGTCCATAGATGAATTTCATTTAGCCCAGTTAGAGCAGAAGGCCCTCTCTGAGTTGTGGGAGATCAAATAGTGAGACGTGGAGTCTACCTAGGAGTATAACCAAAGACTCAAAGATGTGATAGGGAAATTTTCCAATCCTATTCATGAAGACCATCGGGAGGAATGGTTCATTCAAGGACTTTTTCCATTAACTTGGATTTCATTAACCCAACATCAGATAACTACCTTGGGGGAATCCCTAGAATAGGCCATGAAAATTGAGGCAATGGAGAGATATCCTAGTATCTTGCAGGTAATAATACCACCTAATGACTATATTATTACACAACTGCAATGCCATATTTCTTTGTTGACTGATAAGATTCAAGAATTGATCGTTCCTAGAGAAACCATCCCTCAATTCTGGTGTACTGGTTTCTATAATGAAGATCATATCATGATGGAATTTCCTAGACTGAGGGGTGTGGGACCCCCTTCGCAACCGATGGTTCCCCCACTAGTAGGACCATCGGGGGGATTTACACAAGTTGTAGTTATTGCACCATTCAATGGCCCAGTACAGTACCACACCTTTCCAAATCATCAAGGTAATCAAAATAATGACTACTATGAAATTTGTCGAATCCATGGGCATCTTCCTTCACATTTCCCAATCCTACAAAATTACACCCCTATCTCAAAAACCATCTATTCCTAGTTTAGTGGGTCAGCTACTCACACCATCGAACATTATCGCACTCTTGATTCTCTTGTGGATAGACTAGATTGGTAATCATTCAGGGTTGATGAAACTCCTCAAGGCTTTATAAGAGGACATAGAAGTGGTGGAGGGTTCAAAGGTGGGCGAACCGGTGGAAGAGGGATATTGTGGTGTTATAATTGTGATGAGAAAGGACATCTCACTAGATATTGTCCTCTTTTGATATGAACTTGTTTTTCCCACTTTAGAAACAACACCCATTCCACTGAGGATTTCCTCGCATTGACTACAAAGTGGGAGGATTGTGCAAGGAAGCTAGACAACAATTTTGTAAATTCAAAGCCCCGAACTGTCACTGAAGAAAAGGAATCCAATATTAATATTATTACTAGAGGAGGAACAAGGACTATTGTTGATGTTGACAACTCAACTCAAAACAAGATACACAAAGCGATACTAGAAAAGCTTACATATGAACCCCTTGTGAAAAAACAATTATTTAAGGACATTGTTTAGATATTCCGACAGATTTATAATCCTCCAACACCGATGCCTACAGAATCAAACCATGAGCCTCAACCTAAGCTTGTAGAGAATTGTGTGGAATAGATAGATCCTCCAGCGAGACCCCACCAGACTATTGAATTGTGGTTCCACTTATTGTATGACATTTTGGACGATGAACAACTCACCAAAGAGTTATGGAACATGCTTAAGGGGTCTATACAGAATGAAGGGAGCACCAAGTAATTGATTGTTGTTAACCTTCCAAAACGAAATACTAGTTGGATTCATAAAAGGAAGCAAAGATGTAGAAGGTAATTTAGATGAAATGCTCACATTGATGGTTATGAGATTAGTAATGTTATTCTAGATCTAGGTTCTGATGTAAACATATTACTGAAGAAAACTTGGGAAGAAATAGGTAAGCCTAAGCTTGTTTATTCACCCATCCATTTTTGTATGGACAATCAGTATTGTATCTATCATGTTGGATGGCTACATAATTTTGAAGTGAACTTAGATGGATTTAATACAATGTCCTACTTCGAGTTTATAGAAATCATGGGCAAGAAGGACCCATACTCGACTCTTTTGTGTATCGAATGGGCTTATGAGAATTACATTGTTATAGATCTTAAGAAGGAAATCATCACCTTTGAATCATATGGTATGAAAGTCACCCAACCACTAGATCCCTACTGAGGTCCTCTCTACATAGATCTTGTAGAGGGGAATATGATAGAATATTTATTGTATCACCTCTATACTTTGACTACAAGGAAGCAAGTAGACTCCATGCATTAACCCAATCATTGATGCCTTGGGTAATTTGGCGCAGTATTCAATCTGAAGGTGAATATTTCAAGGTCACTTTTGACAACTAGCAACAGGAAAGATATGAGAACTTCTCATGACGTTGTGATACTATCATAGCTTCCAAGTGGATTGGGTCATAGGTTAGATACTACCATGTCTATGATGGCACTTCGTATTTATGTAGCTTTCTGGTTGAGTTAGAGGATAAATCCACTCCAGAGAAAATAATTCATGTACTCGATGTTGAGTTAATATCCTCTTCAACAATATGGTGGGACACCCACAAGGGTACTTTTTCTTTCTGGGATGAAGAAAAGTGTGCCATACAACACCACCTTATTCCCCCTTTGCAACCTACTTTGTTGAATATAGATCAATCAATTTTGGAATTATATGATGGGATTTTAGATCCGAGGGAGAATGTTGTGCATTGTATTCAGTCATAGGAAGTTGTGCAACTACATTCTCAATTTTGGGTGCATTATTTTATTCATTCTTTGGGACTAATTCCAACTTCTTGGTATATACATGAGAAAGCTCAACACCAAACTAGTTGCTGGAAAATCCTTCAATGATAGTTTTGTCAGGACTTCTTATTCTTGGGTAAGTCCCCTAAAATCACTGTAGATTTGCAACACATTAAGAAAATATTTTGTGTCAATGAATTTTAGACTATACATCCTCCTATTGTATGTTTTAAACATGATTACCTCATTCATCATATCCTTTACCCATCTCCTGCTTGACTACCTACGGTTTGTCTTATTATTGATAGAGACCTAGAAGATCATGATGACCTTGAGGAACTTAGGAATCTAACATTTTAGATATCCCAAGGGACTAGGGATGTTAAAGAAACTATCTCATAGGTTGTTAGTAGTTGTTATACCAAACCCTTGAAGTTGCATAAATTCAAATAGGAATTGATGAGCATCTTAAGCTAGAATCCATTGGAGACTATTGGGATGAATAGACTGTGACAGAGATACATGCCCTGTTGCAGGAGTATGAGGATTTGTTTCCTACAAAGTTTTCAAAATTAAAAGTTATTAAGGGATATTTAGAGGATATGAGGATATATTTAAAGCCTAAATAAAGACTAGTTAGGCATAGGCTATATTGGCTTAATCTGTGAGTTAAAGAGAAAGTGAAGTGAGAAATTGACAAAATGCTCATAGCTAGGTTGATTTTCCCTGACAATAAGGTTGAATGGATCATTCTGATCATGATACAAACCAAGAAAAGTATGGATGATATACGATTTTATGTCATTACTGAAGCCTGAATGTTTCTTGTGTACATGACCCTTTTCCTACCCCCTTTAGCGATG
>JASDQU011403630.1:51393-65109 GCA_032191745.1 Picea mariana
TGCAATTAAGAATTCAAAATCTGGATACATAATTACCGCAACTGATTACATGACTTGTTGAGGTGCAGCAAAGGTTATTTGGGATTTTTCTATGACCAACACAACACAGTTTATTTTTGAGAATTTTGTTACTAGGTTTTGTTTCCCTCAGAGCTTGACTAGTGACCAAGAAGCCCACTTTCTCAGTGAAACTATAGAGACTCTTATTAGAGAATTTTTAATTCATCATCATAAGAAAAGTTTGTACCATCTTCAGGATAACGAAACAATCGAAGCATTTAATAAAATCTTGAAGATGGGGATGACTAAAGTCTGTTGTGAAAATCGAGATGACTGGGATGAGCGATTTCTAGTTGTGTTATGATCGTATTGGACTACCACAAATCACTTAAACAGGTATACCCCATTTCAACTGGTATATAGTCAAAAGGAATTTGCTCCAGCTGATTTTCTCACCTCAATTTTATTCATTACACAAGCTACCAAGATGACCGAGGATGAATCCATTATTGTGTGGGTGGAGGAACTATCGGAACTTTAGGAAGCTAGATTCTTAACAGATTTCCATCAGACTATGGAAAAATACCAACAAAAGGCATGGAATGACCAACATATAAAGAATATTTTTTTTATGCAAGGTGACTTCGTGATCTTATATGACAACAAATATCATAAAAATCTGGGAAATATCCAAATACACTAGCTTGGTCCTTTTATAGTTGCAGAAATCCCTGAATCTGGAATCGTCAAATTAGCACAACTTGATGGAATTCTTTGACCTAGATAGGTGAATGGTGCATGCCTAAATCCCTACTTGTCTACTACATAATTACAGTTTTGTTATTCTTCTCATTATGGGAGTGAGTTAGTAAGTAGGATTTTCATTTTTGTCTTTGTTTTAGTTTCTTCCAATAAATGGTGATGTGTTCTATGTTTACGTGTCTTAGTGATTTGTTTTCCTATCCAAGTCACCCATCCTAGATATTCACTTTGTGGTTGGGGAGGTTTTAGTCACATCCTCTCGTACTTAATGTTGTTGAAATTTAAATTTTATGCCTTTGTGTCATCACGTGGGTTGTTAAAATCCATTAGTACCTTCTTAATAGTCATTATGTCTCTACTTGTCATAGTCATTTAAATATTACTAATTGTCCATCCTTGTTTTGGTTCACTGCTCACCGACTCATTACTTTCTCGAGTTGATTTACATAATGTTACCAACTTTCTGGTTATGCATTTAGTTTCCCAAATCACATCGTGGATTTTTTCGCATTCGAGGGATTGAGTCAACGTTAATGCCCAATCTTCTCATCTTTTAATATTCAATGCATGGTTTCTGTGTCACTGTTATGACCCAACACCTTAAAAATAATAAGAAATCAATAAAATTCAGTCCACTTCGAGGGGGAAACCTCCTTTACAGTATATAAACTTCATAACACAATATGAGATCAGATAATATGATCCTAATACTAGATATCCTTTATATATATATAGGACACAATGGGTTACAATTACAATGAAAGGGTGCAAAGAAGAGTTCTATATGGCCTACTAGAAATGTAATAATTCAATATCTAGGGCATAATCAAAGGTTTTATACATATCATGGGGATTTTTATAGGGCTTAACATGCTCGTCCCCTTCAAACAAGTGTTTTCCTCAAAAAAATTCTAACCATGGATACTTATGTATGAAGATCTCATATTCCCATGTCACCTCTTCTACTAGTAGGTTCTTCCATTTGATGAGGTATTCTGTAATTGCTCGATTTCTCAGCTAGTTAATTCTCGTTTCAAAGATTTTTTTTTTCTCTAGTATGATTTTCCCTTCTTCATTGAGCTCTGATAAACTTGTTTGGACTAGGAACTTTTTTTCTATGACCTTCTTTAAACAAGAAACATGGAATATTGGTTGTACACATGAAGATGGAGGAAGCTCCAATTTGTAATCCATACTTCCAATCCTTTTCAAAAACTTATAGGGGGCATAATATTTGGGTGCTAGTTTATTGTCCTTATTTTGTTTCTTTAGGGAATTTGTTTGTATGGTTGTATACATAGAAATACACAATCCCCCACCTCAAATTCCCTTTCCCTACAATGTTGACTTACTTGTTGTTTCATCCTATTTTATGTCATAACCAAGTTGTCCTTCAACATTTTTAGGACCTCTTGTTGGTTCCCTATGTGGTCCTCCACTACTTTAACCTTTGTATTCCCTTTCAAGGGTGATATGATGGATGGAGGATGATACCCATAAAGTGCCATAAATGGGGACATTTTTGATGAAGTATGGAAGAATCTATTGTACCACCATTCTGTTAAGGGAAACCACTTGACCCATTGTGTTTGTTTATTGGATGGAAAGCAACGAAGATATCCTTCTAGAAATTTATTCACAATCTCAGTTTGCCCATCATATTGAGGGTGGCAAGATGAATTATGAGACAATTGAGTACCAAAATAAGAAAATTATTCAGTCCAAAAATTTCCCGTGAAAGTTGGGTCTCTATCACTTACAATCATCTTGGGGACTCTATGTAGTTTTTTAACTATTTCTATGAATGTTGTTGCTATTGTGATTTCTTTAAAAGGATGAGAAAGAGAGAAAAAATAGGCATAATTTGTTATTCGATCCACTACTACCATGATGACGAACTTTCTTTCTGATTTTGGTAAACATGTAATAAAATCCATGGAAACTTCTTCCCAACATTGGCTTGGTATAGCTAATGGTTGTAGGAGATCTGGAGTCTTTATTGTCTCTCCCTTATTCTGTTGGCAGACCAGACATTCCGAGACAAAATTTTGAACATCCTTTTAATACCTTCCCAGAAAAAATCCCTCTTGACCTTGTGATATGTTTTCAAGAATCTTGAATGTCCCCCTATAGGAGAAGTGTACAATTCCAGAAGGATCCTTTGTTTGAGTTGGGAATTCTTACATAAGTATAGGAAATCATGATACCATAAAAAATCATTCTTCCATACAACTTTTCTAATGAACTGGGGTCTTCATGTAGTTTTTGAATGCTATTGCATACCTCTTGATCTTGATTCCATTCTATTCTTGCTTCTTCCACCCAATCCAATTGCAGACTAGAATAACACATAGTGAACCTTTTGTTTCTTCTTCTTCCTTGGAAAGGGCATCTGCCACAACATTATGTTTTCCTTTTTGGTATATAATTTCTAAGTCATAACCCAACATATTTGTAACCCATTTTTGTTTCTCTTCTAAAGATAATCGTTGCTCCAAAAAGTACTTCAAATTGTCATGATATGTTTTGCCTTGAAGTGTTTTCCTATTAGGTAGGGGCACCATTTCTGAACTGCATGTATTATGGAAAAAAATTATTTTTCATAATGGGTTTGACTAAGTTTTTTCCTTTAAGTTTTCTTCTTTCAAAGGAAATGGGCCTTCCTTCCTATATTAAAACTTCACCAATTCCATGGCCTAAGGTATCACACTCCACAATAAATGTTTTTGTGAAGTCAGGTGTGGTCAAGACATGATTTGTACACATAGCCTCCTTAAGTTTTTCAAAATATTTGGTTTCTTCTTCTTTCCAAGAAAATGATTCCTTCTTTAATAATGTTGTTAGAGGTGTCGCTATTTGACCATAGTTCTTGAAAAACTTATGGTAATAGCCTGTCAATCCTAGTAATCTTCTAAGTATCTTCAAGGTTTTGGGAATTGGCCATTCCCTTATAGCTTTAATTTTGTTAGGGTTCACTTTTACACCTTCATCAGATACAATATGACCCAAATATTCCACTTCTTGAACCCCAAAGGAAAACTTGGAAGGATTTGCATAAATTTGTTTCTCTTCCAATAGTTGTAATACTTTGTCAACATGTTGTACATATTCTTCTCAAGATTTGTTGTAGATTAGTATGTCATCAAAAAATACTAACACAAATTTTCTAAGGGATTGAAAATAGAATTCATCAATCTTTGAAATGTTGATGGTGCATTAATCAGTCCAAATGGCATAACCAAAAATTCATAATGACCTTCATGCGTTCTAAAATTTATCTTAGGAATGTCTTCCTTTTTCATTATTATTTGATGATATCCCAAATGAAGATCCGACTTAGTAAATAATTTTTCTCCATGTAATTCATCTAATAATTCATCAATGATAAAGATAGGAAACTTATCTTTGATGGTCATTTTGTTTAGTTGTCTATAATCTCAACACATACGCCATGAGAAATATTTTTTTGTAACCAACACCACTGGTGAATAAAAAAAACTTTGGTTGTGTTGAATGATGCAAGCCTCTAACATTTCCTGGATCATGCGTTCAATCTCACTCTTCTGTACATATGGATGCCTGTAAGGCCTAATGTTAGGTGGTACACTTCCTGGCTTCAAATGAATAGCATGGTCATGGTCTGGGGTAGGTGGAAGACCCTTAGGAATTTCACCAAATACCTTGGAATGATTGTTAATAATTATTTGGAGATGTGATGGAGTCGGGGCTATACATGTTTGAACATCAAGTGAGAACAATTGTGAAATTACACCCTGTTGTCCCTTTTTGAGTAATTTTTCCATGCTATTAGAGCTTATCACTTTAGAGGGTTTCCCTTGGATACCTCTAAGCTCAATTTCCTTTCAATTTGAGAAAAATATCATAAAAATATTTTGAAAATCAAAGGCCATTATTCCCAGTGATTGCAACCATTGGACCCCTAATACAAAATCAACACCCCCCATTTGGATGGAAATCATTGGGCTATCCAGAAAATAATCCCCTATGTTGAGCTTAATACTATGGCATTTCCCTAAAAAAATTATGGTACTTCCATCTGCAATCATTACTTGAAACTCTGGGGTAGGATATACAAAACAATTGAGATATTTTTCTAATTTGTAATTGCTGAAATTATGGGTGCTACTTGAATCAATCAATATTGTTACCTTTTTCTTTTTGATGTATCCTAGTATCTTGAGGTTTTTGGGATTAATGATTCTAGCCAAAGCATGACAAGATATTGTTGGGGTAGTCTCTTCTAGATTTGGTTCTTGTGATGGTTCCAATTCTTGATCTTTTTCCTCTTCACAATCTATGTAGAATAATTTCTTCTCACCGCATTTATGCCCCTTACTGTACTTTTTGTCACAATTGAAACATAGTCCTTTTTCTCTTATTTCATACATTTGTTGAGGTGTCAACCTTGTTGGTTTAGGTACACTATATTCTTCCTCCTCACAGTATATGTATAATAATTTCTTTTCACCGCATTTATGCCCTTTACTGTACTTTCTATGACAATCGAAACATGGTCCATTTTATCTTCTTTCATCCACTTGCTAAGGTGTCAACCTTGTTGGTTGATATATGGTTGTCTTATGACCCGCAAAATGATCTCTTCCTCCAATGCTATACTTGTGTGTAGCCTTATTTTTGGCATGAATATGACGAGCATTTTGCATAGCTTCCATAATACTTGTAGGTTGTCTTAAGAAAAGTTCATGTTTAATGTCTTCTTTTAATCCACCCATGTAAGCTTTGAGAAAGTGTTCATCACTTAGGTTATCCACCCTTGTGGCCAGTACTAGGAATTTTGAATTATATTCTTCAATATCACCTAACTACTTGATTCTGGTCAATTTATTGAACTAGTCTTGTTCCCAAACTTTCCCATATTGTTCTTCTAAGTATCTTGTAAATAAACCCCAAGGGTAGTGATATAAAGGGGGTTTCCTTTTCACTATCCATTGATACCATTACTATGGTTTTATCTCAAAGTTCAAGGTTTCTATGTGAATCATTTTCTTATCATCCATAATATTATGTAGTTCAAAATATTTCTCTATTTGGTTCACCCAAGTAAATACCTATGTACCATCAAACTTCTTTAATTCAATTTTGGGAAAGTTGAGTTTAGGACCCCCACCAGAATTAACTCCACAATTAGAGTTAGATTAACTAAATGGATTATTATTGGTATTTTTTTCAATATGAGTACTAACTTTATTTTCATGAGTCCATTCCATTTTGATGTATCCTTTAGGGAATATCCCATCTATAGCTTGAGATATCAAGGAAGACATATTTTTCATTTCCTTCATGGAAATTTGTATTTTTTTTTTCTGTCATTCTTATTTTTTCCCATCTTATTTTTCATATCATCCATCTTGTTTTTTATACCCTCTATATTTTTTCCATGCCAGCCATATTCCCTTCCATTACTTGAATTTGTCTTTGTGAGTTTACCCAAGTATTAGACTTTTCACTCACATTCATAATTTGTTCCTCTAATTTGGACGATCTATTCCATATGTCATTTTCTTCTTGAGTAATAGATAAGACTTCTGGAGGTTTAATAGGTGTTGTAACCTTTTTGGGACCCATATTGAGTAGTAATAATAATACTCCTCTATTCTATATGTATCAAAAATTTCAAATCACTCGAAACAAAAATTCCAAAAATAATTATGCCAACTGTAAGTTGCATACCTTTAAAAACCTTAATTTGTTTTCTCCTCTTGGTTGACCTTTCTTCCGGTGTATCTCTAAAATTTTGGCCCTTCTAGTTTTGAACTTTTATTCCATATTTCTCTGATATTTCCTCTCTGTAATTCCACATGTATGATCAAAATTGGATGTGCCAATTGCAAGTTATGGTAACTTCCCCACACCTTTCTGATTTTTGTCTTTTCCAGGAGAGAGAACTTTTACAGCGTGCCCTCTGCACAATAATTGATATGAAATTATGAAACTTGTACCTAAAATACTATGTCCTATCCATTGTTCAATGAAAATAGTCTCACTCAATTTGGATTCTCTATGAATAAGTTATGGTTGTTGTATCCGGAACATCGTTTTCAGACTAGTTAGATACCCTATCTTCCACAGCGTGTATCTACAAAAGTAGGATGACCCAGAAGCTGAATTTTTTTGACAGATACCTTGATGATTTTTGTGAATACAATCCATATTGTAGGGTCTGAAACGTAACATAAAAATATTTATAGAAAAAAATCCACAATGACTAAATAGGATGATTCCCAAACCATGTCCTACACAAGGTATATCTCTGAAAGTGTAAGGCCCCAGGAGATGAAATTTTAACCCCACATACCTTGATCCGTCTAATAAATATCTTCCAAGGGGTTTCTTATGAAACATTTTAGAAAAACATTATAGCGAAAATTCCAAGTTGTCTCAAATATAGCAGTGAAATCCCAAGACCTTCATCTATGAGACCAAATTTTATGACTCAACGCCTTAAAAATGATAAGAAATCAATAAAATCTAGTCCAGTTCGAGGAAGAAACCTCCTTTACAGTATATAAACTTCAAAACATAATATGATATGAGATAAGGTGATCCTAATGCTATATCTCCTTGATATATACATAGGAGACAAGGGGTTACAATTACAATGAAAAGGTGCAAAGAAGGGTTCTAGCTGACCTACTAGAAATGTAATAATTCAATATCTAGGGAATAATAAGGGGTTTATACATATCATGGGGATTTTTATAGGGATTAACAGTCAGCCTCCACTTTTTTCTTATAATAATGAATTTTTCCATCTCCTCATATCCCGAAGGCCCACATCCCTCTACACACAACTCTAGAAACCACCTCCCATTTATAGCTAGAGTCATGCCCTAAAACCCATGTTATGATGGATGAGGACTGTCTGAAAGACTAGGATCAACCCTTGCATGAGATGATGGATTTAGAAGATGAAATACATTCAGCATGCAACACGTCCTTCGTCAAAGAACAAGTGGCACCAATGTTGCAGGACCCACAATAATGTTGAGCCATCTGGGAGCTCTTCTTGGAACAGACCATAGTGTTTTCCATACTTCCACCAAAATTACATGAACAAGTTGTGCGTATATTTAGATCCCACTCCCCTACCCTAGAGGGTGTTGGTACCCCGATGTTTTCATAGTACTCTATTTTAAGTGGTCAATCGCTTGCTTAACGATTGTCACTCAATATTTCTTCTACCAGTGGAGAACTATCCACCCTACCTACACCCCAGATTTTGTAGCTAATCACGGATTCCATCGATCATACAGAGAAAATAATCACCATAGTTGAGAGTAGTAATAAATATCTCACACAACATATAGAACAGTCACAAGAGGTTGTTCAGGCCGCTACTTGAGTTGTGGCACTTGAGCAGAGCTTGCAAGCACAAGCTAAGTCTATTCTTGAGGCTATGTCTAAAATATTTATACAAGTATGGAATAATATTTGATATATGGCACCTAATATCCTAGAGGATGTTGGCCCAGTTGCACCAATGGATAGGTTCGGCCTTGTAGTAGATGCATGGACACAGTTGGCCAGAAAAACTGAATATCTGCAACATCACTTGGATGCCATCCGACTGAAGGAAAAGGAGAAACCTGAACATCTCTTATAGAATCTTTAACATGGATTCAAAGAGGGTGGTAATTTTAAGTCCTTGCTTCATACCAGGATCGAGGAGTGTCGTTGACTCTTTGACATGGTCATGGACTAGGTTGTCTTGTTGGAGCATCGCAGTAAGCATGTTGAAGAGTTATGGATGAAGCTTAAATAGATGCATGCAGAAGCCCAGAAAATTGTTCAACCTATAGAGAAATCAAAAAAAAATTCTAAGATCCAACCTAAGGATGACCACCTAGATGTGATGGATGAAGTTAACAGAGCTATGAAGACAACACTCTGACAATTTAGGCCTATAGTTCAAGAAGAGTACATTCTAATTCAGTAGCTGAACTCTCTAGATGAAACAGAGTGGAATGCTTTATTGGCTACCAAGCCCAAGGTACCTAAGTTTAACGTCGTGGAGAAATATTTTTTTGGTGCCTTGATTTTTTCTAGGAAATGGCAAGACAATGTCTCCCACTATGATAGTTTTCATGATCAATCCCTTGTCACTGTACTAGAGTTGGGACCTTTGTTTGAAGGCGGACATAGCAAGCTAGAAGAAGTTTGACTTAGAATGAATCAAGTTTTTTGGCCGGGGCCTGTTAGGCCCTTCGTCTTGAAGACCACCAAGTTTTAAGGAAATATAATTTTTTTGTGGAACAATATAGAATGACAATAGAGAATCCAATTGGCGAAAATCTATGTGCCAACATGCCAGTAGGAAAAATAGTCATGATTCAACTGGGAAAAGAAACAGAAAGAGATGGAACCTTCAAGTACATTCCAGAAGGAAATAGAATCAAGAAATAACAATGATAGCATCAAGAAGAAAATGAAGTTTATGGAAAATATATAAATCAGAAAGCTATGTAACAGATTGTGTGTTGTTTGGTTGTTTGGTTTTTTTTCTTCAGTAGTTGTTCTTTGGTTGTTGTTCTGGTTTTTTAGGTTTTGTTGTTATTGAGCATTATTGAGTATGAACTGCAACTGCACAGAGTTTGAGAGTCTATATTGGATACCTCATTATTTATTCACTTGTATAAGTATTGATATCAAGGGATTTCTTTCATGTATAATCAGTTATGATAAGATAATATAGGCTAGATTATTCAGGAAACCAAAGACTTGTGATTATGTGGATGAATGTATGGTTTCTTTCCTATGTAATTGCTAGTTGTGTTACAATTTAAACAAGCCTCTTGATGTATGTTTTTACTTTAATGTTGTGTAACATGGAATGTTCAATGATTTTATTGGTCTAAGCCTTTCAATGTTATGATATATTTACCTTTAAGTATGGAATTGTATTGTAATGTGTTGGGATTGATGGTGTGTCCTTTTTAACTCACTTTATTAAACAAAAGTCTCAGTCATGTTTCGGGTGAGACCTCCTTCCCTTGTGGAAGGTTGAATATTCCAGTGCAACTAGACTTTATCAGTTCCTTTGTTGGTAACCTCTTAAAACCCCAGTTTCCAATTTCACACCAACAATGTCGATGCACAAATTTCAAATTTTGGCACTATAAACACTTCGCAATGTATTGGGTAATGTCTTTATTCATTCCATACCAATAATACAATTGTCTAACCATTGTCACCTTTTTCTAGTAACGAGGGTGACCTACATATGGTCTCCTATGAAACTCTTCCATAATCAATCACCTCAAATCCATCGAATTAGGTATGTACAATCGATTATTATACAACAGTAAGCTATCAACATCAAGCGGGTATCCTTCATACCTCTTTTCTCTAGGTTCTTGTTGTAACCTTTATTTCACTTGATTTAAGAATTCATCTTCCTGCAAGAGGGATTTAATCCTCTGTTGAATGTTAGAATATCCTATACGTGTTGCCACTAAGTGTACTATATAAAAACTTTGGCTGGGCGCATCTTCTACTTTGTTCTATTTTCTTTATATGTGTTTGATTTCGATGTTGAACTCATTGATCAGTGTCATCCACCTGGCATGTATAACATTCAACCTTGGCTGATAAAATAAATACCTCAGACCACAATGGTAAATCAAGAGGATAAATAACCTCTTGAGTAGGTAATTCCTCCACATCTTCAACCCATCCACAATCGATGCAAGATCTATATCGTGGGTAACATACTTCTTCTCATTCTCATTTAATTTATGTGACTCATAACAAATAATTTTCCCTTCCTCCATCAGAAATCCACCGATTCTATCTTTGCAAGAATCTGTATAGACCAAGAAATACTTTTCTAGATCCATAATCCTTATAACATGTGCATTAGTTAATATATGCTTCAGATTCTAGAAGTTAGCTTCACACTCTAGTGACCAGACAGATTTCTTTCCTTTTCTTTCCAATGAGGTAATAAGGTTACCGATCTTGGAAAATCCCTTTACGAACCTCTTGTAATATCCATCCAATCCCATTAAGGATCTCACTTGTATCACATTTATATGGGTAGGCCAATCCAGGATTTCCTTGATCTTTTCAAGGTCTATTGCCATTCCTTCAACTAAGATTACATGGCCTAGATATTGGATTTCCTTTTTATAGAAATCACATTTGTGAAACTTGGTGTATAGTTGGTGTTCTCTTAACACTTGTAACACCATTTTGATGTATTCTTCATTCTCCTCTCGATTCTTGGAATACACCAAAAATTCATCCACAAAGACTAATACAAACTTGTCTAAATACTTACTGAGCACACTATTCATCAAACACATGAATACAGTTGCTGCACTTGTAAGTCCAAAGGGTACCACAATAAAATCATAGTGCCCATACCTTGTCCTAAAGGATGTCTTGTGGATTCCTTCATCCTTGATTTTTACTTGGTGATACCCGACCTCGAATCTATCTTCAAGAATACTACAACTCCTCTGAGTTGATAAAAAAATATCATCAATCCTAGGCAAAGGGTATTTTTTCTTGATGTTCATCTTGTTCAACTTCCTCTAATCAATACACAGTCTCAAGTTACCACCCTTCTTCCTTAAAAACAGGGATGGTGCTGCCCACAAAGATACACTCAACCTGATGTATCATTTATCCATCATTTCATTTAGTTGCACCTTCATATCTATCAAATCTGGTGTGCTCATCCTGTAAGGAACCCTCAATGTTGGTACTTCCCCAGGTACAAGATCTATTAAAAAGTCAAGATCTCTTTTAGGAGGTAATCAAGGCACTTCTTTTGCAAATACATCCTTGAACTCCCATAACACTAGGAGGTCTTCAACTTTCAGCTCCTTTCTTTCTTCTGATTTCAACATTTGTATAACATACAAGGGACACCCCTTTCTACTAAACTTCTTAAGCTGCAACACTGATATTTTCCTTACGGAAACTAGATTTTGAATACCTTGAAAAATGCTTGCATTTCCTTTATCATATTCACATTCCATAATTTTCTCATAACAATTTAATTTTTCCTTATGGGAAGCTAACCAATCCATACCCAACAACACATCATATGAGCCTAGGGGTAGGATATTTAAAACTACTTGGTTCTACAGTCCATCCATCTTAATTAGACAAGTTTCAACTACCTCAGCCACTTTCTTGTTTGTTCCAATGGATAAATAAACTAACCATGCTTTAGCATGCTTCTTTATCTGTAATGAGCATGCCTCAACCACTCAAGGTGAAACATAACTAATGTTATATCTCGGGTCAATAAAAATAAAGATTGGGCATTCAGTAAATATACCTTCCAATTCCACCACAGAGGCTTGATGGTCCGCTTGTCGGTTCTCTATAGTTATGTAAATTCTCGGCACACTTATGGCCACATCATTGACTATAGATTCCTTCTGGAC
Organism: Picea mariana; assembly: GCA_032191745.1. Lineage (NCBI taxonomy): Eukaryota > Viridiplantae > Streptophyta > Pinopsida > Pinales > Pinaceae > Picea > Picea mariana. The sequence goes on from JASDQU011403630.1 coordinate 63,597, forward strand.
ATTATATACCTTTATGTTTTCATGTTGCCTATGGGGGAAAACCCTCAATAGGTTTGGCTCTCCACATCCCCAACATTGCAAAGGTCCTTTCTTGGGCTCCTCTTCTCCTTCTCTTGCCTTCTCTACTAGTTTATTTTAACTTTGAGATGAGAATTTTTGTTGATGCATACTCATACTTGGCTAACCCAACTGTGCACCTTTCCCCAAATTCTTGTGGGGGAATGACTTGAATTTTTTCTTCTGGAGTCCACTCTTGTATTTCCTCCTCCAATCCTTTGAAGAATCATTCCTTTTTTTAGATTGGCCATAACAACATTTGGACTTCCGAATAGTTTCCTCTAGAGTCTTGGGATTGTCAAACTCAATTCAATATTGGTAGGACTGTGCTAACCCACTGAGAAAACGTTGTATTCTCTCCTTCACATTCTTCAGGTAGGGAACATACCTCAACAATTCCATAAACCTTTTAGCATAGGCATCCATGGTAAGTTGTCCCAATTTAAGCTTATGGAATTTCTTTATTTTGTCATCATAATACTTTTCAGATAGGTAATATTTATGGAAGTAGTTTTCAAATTGTTTCCAACTCACATTGATTTCCTTCAAGACTTTGATTTCCTTCAGATATTTCCACCAAATGGAAGCTCCTCCATTCATGTTAAAATATTGCAATCCTTTCCTTGGTATTCTCAAAATAACTATGCACTCAAAAGTATGTCTTCTATGCGAATAGCCATGCCTTGACTTATTCTCCTTTATTTATCTCTCCATCAAAGTTAGGAAACTTAGCCTTCTTAATTTATTCATTTAGAGAGCTATGAGAATTATTCATCTTTCTCTTCTTAGGAATGTTGGATTTTGTGCCACTACTGGATTGTTATGTTGAAGTAGTCTATCGGTTGGATGACTGTGTGGAAACACTTCAAATCAATTTTCCTTTCTTGGCATCCCTATGCTTCTTTCTAGAAGAACTACTTCTCGCATCATTGTGATCCATTCCATACTTATGGGAATCCGAAGGGGTCTTCAACCTTTCTGACTATTGTAATTATTCATTTCTAGGGCCTTGTTGCAGACGTTTCTTAGTTTCAGATAGATTTTGTAGTAGAACCAATTCAACTCTGCATACTTATCCTAATCTCTCATAAGCCTCTCATTGTATGACTTCAGAATTCTGACGGTGTCCATAAAATATGGAGGGGTTTATCTATCCCTTCGACCATCACAACATTCATCTCTAAGATGTGAGGTGTCATCCATACTATGTTGTACCATTTACCATTGTGATCTTCCAACACTTCCTGCATGTTAAAACAAAAAGTATCATTAGCATTTTACGTCAGTGCTTAAAACAAGCATTTTGGGTAATAAAAAAATTATTCTTAAATAATTGTAAGCTTTGTTGGTGATCCATTCAATCCTAGAGTTTGAACATAACTCTAATACCACTTTGTAACACACCTGACCCCCTAAGTAAAATTTTAAGGAGTGGGGCATTAACCTTTCATATTTA
>JASDQU011403631.1:30247-43017 GCA_032191745.1 Picea mariana
TGAAAGTGTTCCAGGTCATTGGATCTAGGCAAGGAACACGAGCTTTAAGTTTAAGTGTACATAGGAGTGAGGAATTCACCAGAGTCCTAAAAAGGAATCTTAGTCTTTGATCTAGGAGGAGGCATGTGGAGGTAGGAGAACTTGCCCGATGTTTCATCGTCTGAATCTACAAGGAGTTGTGTCATGGGGACGACCGATGGAAATCATCGAAGTTTGAACAATGAAACAGATCTAGGTCGTTTGTCTTGAAAGACACATGTCGAAAGATCTGATACTTTAGAAGAAATGCCTTTTGGAAGAAAGTCACAAAGAGGAGAAGAATAACTCAACACTCAGAACTCCCGAAGGATGGAATTCTAAAGTTTATCATAGTTGTTGGCTATTGGATAGACGAGAGTCATCAATTCTCACACCAGTTTTGTTCGTCGGTTTAGGGTTCGAAGGAATTGGCGATAATTGAAGTTGAAAAATGCTGAAGGCTCGAAGGTCAAAATGTCATCAGTTGTCATATTGCGTGGATGGGTGGAGAATGGATAGAGATTATGTCAGTTTGACATTCAGTGCTTTGCAAGTGTCATGTGTTTCGAGAAAAGAGAAACTGTCGAAGGTCAAAGTGTGGAAGACTTAGCGAACTTTGGATTAATCTCTGGGTCACAGCCCGAGGTTGCATGGGAAAGGGGCCTAGTACAGAGGAGCTAGTGCCCATTATTGAAAACTGTTGATCTAGGGAAAAGGGAGGCAACTACATCCAGAACATATGCAACACAAATTCAGGAAGAGATTATTGGCCCGAGGACATAGTTCGTGGTCATATTAGAGAGAGGCCTAGAAAAGGGAAGCTAGCACCTGTTATTTGAAGTTTTAAAAGGGAATAGGGGCTCAACAGGATCCCGAGGGTTTCATTAAAACTATGACTTAAGGAGATAAGGGGCACGTGTTCAATTTATTTATGGGTCTATTGAAGGCCCAAAAAGTTGATTCGCTTCAGGAATTGGAAGATCCTTAACTGGGAGGTTGTGCAACCCCTAGGGAGAGTAGGGGGGGTTTGCATCAAGTGGTATCAGATCTTGAATTTGTTTTCAGATAGCAGATAGTAGACAAAGAAAGTAGTCGGATACCACCAAGTGGTATCAGAGTGAAAATTTGCTGGCAGACAACAAGAAAAGGAAAGAGAGGAGATAACTTGACAACATCAGGTAGTATATATAGCTTGATATATTCTGTAGAAAGCGGATGACGGGAGACAAAGTCTGATGCTCTGTGAATATTGTTGCAAGGTGTGTAATAGATGGTAGACAAGTAGGTGGGATGTAGGGGAAGTTGGAGATATTATTAGTTGCAGAGTGAAAAAAAGACATCCAGGTGGGCTGAGGTAAGAAGAGAATGGATACTGAAGGCCATGAGTGTGGTTGAAGAGGAGACCGCGAGAATAAAAGAAAAGTAGAAATTGAAAAGGAGCTCAGCAAAATCAAAGCGTAAATGGACAGGCTAGAACTAAAGATGAAGCAGGAGGAAAAGGTACACTAGAGGTATGAATGGCCTGTGAAGCAGAAAGTAAGGTGGCTTGTTTCGAATTTTTTGGCCAGAAAGCAACAACAACAGTTGAGGAGGTCATTGAGGGAAACTGAAAACGTTAGTGACATAGTGGGATTGGTTCACATCTATGAGCCAAAATTTGAAAAAATCCTCAGTGATGAGGAGGAGAAGGGATCAGAGGATCTCATGAGCTTCCAAGAAGGCTGTAACGCAAATTCAAATTTTCAGGTGGGCAATGAGATGGGATCAATGGATCCCATAGACTGCCAGGATGGTAGAGGAGAAATAAAAAAATGACAGGTGGGAAAGGGAGAAGAGAGGAACCCAACTAAGAGTTTAGATCAGGAAGGAGTGCTAATGATGGAGGATCAGAGGAGCATTTTGATCATTGGGGGAATTGAGATATTCCTGCAAAACAACTAAGTAGAGGCCAGTGCACATGGTGAAAGTGCAGCAGAGGAAATAAAACCAGTTGTGACTATCATAAAGAAGGAGAAGGAGAAGATACTGAAGTCTTCCCCAATAGAAAAAGAGGAGCACACAGTTGATTTTTTCACTCAGTGGGCGATGGAGTTGAAGATGATGGAGGATTGGTTGGACAATCTAGAACCAAAAGATGGCTTTCAGGAGATAGTCATGCATATTGTAGGAGAAGAGCATTCAACAAAATTTCTTAGAAATGTCATCCAGGAAGCTGAACAGTAGATGACTACAACACTGAAGCCTCAATCTGAAGAAGGATAAAAATGCCAACATGAGGAACGGCTGGAAGAAGATGGAGTTGTACTAGCAGAACTGACAGAACCCAGTCTTTCAAAGGAGATAGAAAAGAAAAAAATCAGTGATGAGACTGCAGAAATGGAGTCTGTAGCAGGGTGGCAAGATAAGGCCACAGGAGATGGAGAAAACAATAGGGGCAATCAGGTTGATCTACCCATTTAAAAGGAAGAGACACAGTAGGAAAATCTGCATGAAAGGAGAAGCCAGCCAGTTGAGCGGCTGGACAGAGATATATAGGAGATAAGAAAGTTGATGGTGAAGTCAGTAGAGGATCCTTCTAGCAAGCAAAAGTTGAGAAGAAGAAGAGGAGTACCTACAAGAGCAGCAGGGAAGCAACAACAACAACAATGAAAAGGAGCAGGTGGACAAATCCAAAGAAGAGTTTGGGATCTAGGGGGATTTCAACAGTAGAGTAGAGGAGTTCATGAGAAGGAGATCATGATTTTTCCAGAAGTGGAGTATGATGCAAGATAATCTCTCCACCTCAGCAGCGCAGCAACATTCCAGCTCATAAAAGCACATTCAAGGAGGGGAGAGGTGTTGACTCTCTCATTTTTCCCTCATTTTTAAATTTCAAATGTAAACTTAAATGAAATTAAATGTTGTAAGGCTCGAAGAGCCAAATCAATTCCTTTTTGCAAGATGTAGATAAGGTCGACTTTAGTGGCTGACAGGCTGATGGGATCTAGATCCGATTTAGACTAGATGGCCATTGAATGAAATTAAATGTAATTAATGAGAGTTAGGTGAGTTGGAGGTGTTATCACTCCAGGAAACTCTCCTAGGTTATATATCAGAGATGCCTAGTAACTTAATCTTTTTGGTAACTATTTTCTCAATAATAGGTGTGGGTTTGGATCAAGATCAATATCTTAATCACTAGATTGTATCTTCAAGATAGTCTAGCTATATTCTTGCAATACAAGGCCTTCATGAGCTATTATCAGGTAGGTTTGTAAAACAAATGGATAAGAAAACCAATCAGTTAACTAGAATATACATAGGCAATATATATGATGGGTCAACAAACTAGCTAAAGATTCTTATGATTCTTGCTTAACAGTCAAAAGTAAGATGAAAGTTACCATGGGACCATTAAACATAGACGAAATAATGATTTCAACTCATATGCATAGACAAAGATGAAGGAGAGTCTGACAATAACAAATGAAATAAGCTTGCAGGCTTGATATATTAAAGAAAGTGTCTTTTATACAACAACAGTCGATTATAGAACTCAAAATCGAACCCTCTGTTCATCAAATGTTCTTAGCTTTATATCCTTTTACAAACAGTTTTCAAATCCTAGATTACTGGATCAAATTTTGCCAAAAATAGAAACTCAATAATTGGCCTAAGTAGACTAGATCAATCCAACTTCTCGACTTATCTTATGTTCTACAGATTCATGGCAGGTGTACTAAGCCTTCCAAGGCTGCTGGATCTCATGTGATATGGAAGGAGTCAAACTTGACACCTGTTGACAGTCAATAGTCTTATCTCCTTGACAATAGCTAACCATGGTTTACCTTTTATGCCTTTTAAAGCATCTCCAAAACCAAAATAAACTCTTGATCAAGATGTCATTAATTATCTTCCATCGAATAGAACCATTTTTGAGTCTTTTGAATAAGAAAAACTTGGATCTATGCAAAAACATTAGCTTTATGCCTTATTAGTGCTTTCAGTAGCTAGAGAAAATAGAATTCTGGTTGATTAGCTACCGGAAGATCTTATTTCAGTGGCTAATGAACAATTGATATGTTTTCCTAAGCCACTAAAACCTAAGATTGTCAAAATTTAAAAAATACCCTTGTCACTGCTCAAAAACACCTTAGGACTGATCTTTTTAGGCTTCTGTATCTTGCTCAAAATTTGTAGGGTTACTAGCTGCTTCTGGTTCATTTCACTGAACTGCCACCTCTGCAAGGGTCTCAAGAAAAGCATGAGCTTGGTGTTTTGAAGACATTGCTTTTTTCCTCAGAGCCCTGACCTTTTTCTTCAAACCTTGAGCTACACTCCATAAGCTGTTGTAGTCCTTTACAATCTTGGTTTTCTTTTTCTTCTCCTTTATGATTTCATGGGCTAGTCTTTCCAAAGCTGAGTTTATTTCTGCAAACTTTTTTGATAGGGTTTCATACCTGGTTTTTACTACCCTTTCAAGCACTTCTTGCTCGACTAACTTCTTCTTAGTCTTCTTGATTTCTTTTGATTTATTCCGCTTCACTCATTTGCTAGATGAGGCCTCTACAATTTGTGGCTCTTGTTCTTCTCAGGGTGTAGGTGATGGAAGGTTCTCATAACTTGCTGTGTATATATCCACAAAAATAGAATTGTCACACCCTATGGTAAATGAATCCTCGTGCCCTATTTCCAACTGCTGCTCTTCATCTTCTGAGTCTGTGTAAGGAAGATTGAGAATGTTTTTTTTCACTGGGAATTCTTTGGCCTCTTCTTATTCACTGTGAAAATTTTATTTCTTCTTCATTTTTCCCATCTTAGAGGAAGGAGAGGGCTGATTGACTCGGGTTGGAGAGATAGCTCTTCTCTCCTCTTTCCACTTCTAGGAGTGGAGGATTTCTTGGAATGAGGACTCTTTTTTCCCTCTGGCTGAACCTCAGTCTGGAAATCATTCTATAATAAGAAGTAATTCCATTCTTTTCCTTTTATTTGCAACAACTCACAAACCAACAGTTTGATTAAACTATGGTGGGATAATCTACCTGCAACTTGACTAGGTTTGGCCTTGACTTGAGGAGCCATCTTGGATAAGCTTCGGTGGAGGAAATAGGGAAGATTAAGTGGGTTTCTACCTGTTAAATGGTTGATTATTTTGAAATGATAAATCATCACCCTATTGTATCGCCCTTCACAGGTTATATAAACAATTATAGATTTCAATAACTGCTGCCATTTCTCTTCAAGGAAAGATACATGAATATCTTTCTTCCAAATCAAACCCCTGTGTTCTGGTTTTAAATAGGTCATGAATTCAACATTCTTAATGACAGTGGTTTTAAACCATTTCTCTCAATTCGTGGGAAGCTCTGTGACTTCAGCTATGAGGGCTTCATCAATCTCGAATTCATCCCTACCGATGATTGATTTCTTTCCATCGAAATTGAGAATGAAAGCCTATGCCACCTGCTGATGAAAACTCTATAATTTTTTGCAAACATTGTAACACCCTACATCGTTGAACATTTGACACACCTCAGGATGTGATTCCAGGTAACCAATATCATTGAGCTCCTTCCTCATCGTCGACTTTCCTTTCTTTGTTTTCCACAATGTTTTCACACACCTGTGATCAAAATAGTGGATTTTGGGAAGAGTTACACTGCGTAAAATTAGCGAAAATCAGCTCGGCTAAGATAAAATTGAGATAACTGGGGTGAGATTTTGAATGTGGCACTGATTGAAAGGAGTGCGGAAAAATGGTTGATGATGTGCAACAATCATGGGAAATAACTGAAATCAATGGGAAGTACATCAACACATGACTTAATGATATAGCAATTTGGAAAGATTCGCTCATATCACAGTGGGATCAGCTTTTCGGTTGTGAACGGTTCATTCTCCAGTCCTTTCAGTGGCTTGTGCAATCATGGAAATGTCGAACCCATCGTTTGAAATGTGTGATAGGATGTACTTGTTCTTTACTTGCTTCAATGATTTTGGTGGCTAAAATGGCCCTAGATTCCTTTATTTGAGCTTTCAAAATCTAAGGCTTTCAGTGGCTAATGAACAGTCGATGTGTTCGCCTAAGCCAGCGAAACGTAAGATTTGAATTAGATCAAACAAAAGCTAAACAAACTTTTATTTAAACTTGATTACATGTGTAAAGCTTAGAAAAATGAACCTTTAAAAATTTAAAAAGTACCTTTTTAAAAGACTCCCTATCACTTAAAATGCAAAATCTCAATTAATTTATTTGAGGAGATAACACTGGCTCCTATTGAGGGTGAAATCATCCCTGTGAGGTTTCAAGAACCATAGAACCAATGCCTTTCCTGAGAAAATAAAATTTAAAACTATCTACTAGTGTTTCCATTTGCCATGGAGTTATTCTGTAAAAACACAAGCTGGAAAATAAAATTACAATGGTAAGGCTCTAAAGCCACCAAACATTTCTTCACCTCCCAAAATTTTCTTAATGAAGGTGTTGTTGTGTTGTACTTGAGTTAACATGAAAGGACCGGTCCACAAAGAGTTAAACATGTCATGTTTTCCTTTATCTTGTCTGAGGGTGTCCCATTTCAGAACCCAATCACCAACCTAAAAATCATCCACCTTTGCCTTTCTGTCAAAAGTGTCCTTGATCCTCTTTTGATGAGCCTCTGATTTATCCACCAATTGTTCTCTGACCTACTACAGTTCTACCAAGTTGATCATTCTTCTTACCATATCATTTGATTTAGTTTGCTCTTCCTAAAAAAATTTAGCCACTGGTAAAACTAGCTGAATAGGGAAAATGGCATCAGTACCCTAGACCAGTTTGAAGGGTGAAGTTCCTATGGATTTCTTGTTAGTTACTATGTCTGCCCAAAGAGAAAACTTTAGTTTGGAATCCCAACTCTTTTGATTCTCCTCCAACAACCTTCTAATGATTCTCATTAGACTCTTATTGGATGACTCTGTAAGACCATTACCTTGAGGGTAGTATGGAGTAGAATGTACCAATTGAATACCTGTTGATTTACACATGTCAACCAATTCATCGGCTTTGAAAGCTGTTGCATTATCTGTTACTAGCCTTTTTGGAAAACCGAATTTGCTCAGGATGTTCTCATAAAGAAATTTCATGAAAACCTGATGAGTGGCATTCATAGTGGGGATTGCCTCTATCCATTTTGTAAAATAGTCAGTGGCTACCAATATTAATCTCGCCTATAAAATCTAAACCCCACTGCTGAAAAGGACCATTCACTACAATAGGTCTCAGGGGCAGAGAATTTAGTTTTTGTTTTCCTGTGAATCTTTGACATTTATCACAATATTTCACAAAGGTGCACACATCTGAAAAAAGAAAAGGCCAATAGTACCCAACCCTTAAAATCTTATGAGTTGTGGTCTTCCAGTAATTGTGGCCTCTACAAATACTTGAGTGAAACTGATGTATGAATTCAACTGACTCTTCTTTGTCTAAACATCTTAGTAGTAAACCAACAGGATCTTTCCAATACACAAGATTATTATAAATGAAAAATTTAATTTCTCTGAGCTTAAGGTCTCGGGTTGAGTCATGCTAAGTTCAGGAGGAACTTCCAACTTTTGTAAAAAATGAATAGTACCTGAATACCACTTACATGAAAACAAATTCTCAGCCACCTGTTGGTTGTTATGATGTCCTTTCGTTGTTACCTCTATCTGCAAACTTGCTAAATTTTTCCCAATGAAAATTATGTCCAAAAGATCACAGTTTTCTTCCGTCAAAATCTTGGCAAGGCCTTGGCCTTTTACCAGCTTAGTGGGATTCACTTCTATGTCGAACTCAATTAGCTTTCCGATCCATTTAGCTCTCTTTCCATCAATATCAGGCTGATTCAAAACATCCTTCACAGAGGATGAAGGAACATAGGCGATAACCTTTGCATGGAGGATATAAATTCTGAAATCTTTTAATGACTTAACGAGAGCACAAGCTTTTTTTTCTATAGGATCATACCTTAGTTCGGCGTCTTTGAATGATTTTCTAAAAAAGGCCACTAGGTGATCAATACTTTCATCATCCTTTTGTAACAAGACTGCTGCCACCGTGTCATAGGAAGCAACATAAAAAATATAGAAGTTCTTGGTGTAATCCAGATTAATTAGAGTGGGGGATTCCATGATAGCTAGTTTGATATCCTGAAATGAAATTCTTGCATTGTTTGTCCACTTTATCTTGGATCCCTTTTTTAGCATAGAAGTTATGTGTTTCACTAATTCAATGAAATTTGGAATAAATCTTCTGACAAAATTTATCTTACCGAGTAGAGATTGGATGTCCTTCTTTGACCTTGGTATGGACAACCTCTGAATTCCTTCCACCTGAGCTGGATCAATTTTCACACCTTCTGCTGAAACGATGTGGCCTAGGAGCTTGCCCTTCTTGAAAGAAAAATGGGACTTTTTGGGGTTCAATGAAATCCCGAACTGTCTGCACTTCAGAAATACTCTTTTCAGATGCTTCAGGTGCTCTTCATGACTGCTAGAATAAACTGTGATGTCATCAAGACAGGTGAGAACAAACTTCTCCTTTTCCCCCACAAAATCTATGTCCATGGCCCTCTGAAAAGTCACCTCGGCATTCATCAATCTGAAAGGCATCTTGGCATACATGAAGGTACCCCAAGGACTAGTAAAGGTAGTTTTTACTTGGTCATCAGGGTGTATAGAAATCTGGTTATAGCCTGAGAAACCATCTAGGAAAGACATGACAGTGGCCCCTGAAATTATTTGTAGCAAATGTTCCATATTAGGCAGGGGATAGTTGTCTTTCTTTGAGAACTTATTTAGATTTCTAAAGTCAACACATAACCTGATCTCACCATTTTTCTTTCTCACTATCACTAGATTTGCAATCCATTTAGAGTATCTTAAAGGGATTATAATTTTGGCATCAAGAAGCTTTTTTATTTCTCTTTCAATTACAGGCAATAGGAGAGGACTAATAGGTCTCGGTTTCTATTTGAAAGGGATGGTGTCTTTCTCGAGGGGAATCTTATGTTGAATGACCTCAGGTTCATAGGTTTTCATATCACTGTATTTCCAAGAAAAAACATCAACAAATTCCTTCATAATGCTACAATATTCAGACCTCTAATCAATGGTTAATTATGTGGATAGATTTATGAACTTAGGATGATTTTGGTTTCCTATATTGTTCTCATGGACAGCAAGATCTTTCTCCTTCTTATCAGGTTTGTAGGGGACATTGTTATGATCGAAAAGCTTCTCAAGAGGCACCAAACCCTGATGTATATAGTTGTTGGGCAGCTGAACGATATCATGCTATCCCATTTTTCTTTTTAGCTTAGGCTTCTTGGATTTCTCTATATTTTGATTTTTCTGGTCAATATGATTATCAGAAAAATCATTTACCACCTGGAGAAATCTACTAAGCTCATCATCATCTTCAAAAACTTTCCAATATTTAATATTGTTGAGCAGAGATGGTCTATATTTGACTTGCATTTCGTAATTGAGTCTAGGAGACATGGGAGGAATAAACATACTCGCTGAAACAACAAGGGAATCAACAAGATGATTCATAGCTCTGGGTACATAAGAAATGTCAAAAATGGAAAAAGAGTCCCTGGTTTGCCATACCTCATCCCTGTAGGATTTCAATCTGACATGTTTTGCTTGGAAAGTATTGTTTACTTGCTGTATGATAAGATCCGTGTCTCCAAACACTTTTAGAACTTTGATTCCCATCTCCTTGGCAGAATTTAAACCCAATATCAAAGCCTCATACTCTGCTATATTGTTAGTAGTTTTGAAATCAAGCTTAAAAGACAAATGCATAGCCTCCTTCGAAGGAGAAATCAAAACTACACTTGCACCTGCTGAGTCTTTGGTACTGTCACCATAAAAGAACATGGTCCACATGAGAATACTCTCTTCATCAGTCTGTTGATAAGTAGGATTTGTGAGCTGAAAAGGAGCTGGCTGAGAATCATCGATTTGAAGAATGCACAAGCCAAAGTCTGTGTCTAAATCATAAATGGGATGATTTACAGAATTTTTCCCATCACTAATGATGTAGGCAAGTTGATTCTCTCTTTAAAGCCTCTTTACCTCTCCTCCAAACACCAGGACTGTGGCATACAAAAGATCCATATGCAAAGTACCCCCCAGTCTTTTTCTCCATGAATGTGATAAGAGGAGGCTGAACTTGGGTGGGATATCAGCCACTACAACGTCCATTACTATGTTTCTCATTGGCAATTGGGGAAGGTTTATAACAAGCTATTTTATGAGGCCAAGGCATCTAACTTTCCTAGAGTCAAAAGAGAACAGGTCATGATAAGGTTTTGTGACGTCAAGCCCAAGTTCATCCATCACTGCTTTAGGCATAAGATTGTGTGACGCTCCCAAATGAAGCAAGCAGTTGTGAGGGATCTTGTCATGGATATTTAGGGATATGTAGAAGGGTGGACAAGAGTCATCTAGATATTCTACCATAGGCCCTATAGTCACTATTGGCTTTTCATCTTGTAGGTTTACGTAATCACTAACTGGAGGAGTCTTTGGTTTACGTAATTCTTCATAAGTTCAGTCAATGGCATACACATTTTTACTTTCTGAATTTCTGATTCGAAATTAAAAGAGTATGATAATCTATTGGAAGTTTTTACCTCATTAGGAGGAGCTCTAAGGATGAATTTCTCTTTGGCTTGGGGCTGCAATTGCTTCTACTATTGTTTTGCAGGAGTGGAGGTTTGCTTTACAGAAGCAGCAGGCTGATTGGTTGCAACTTATTTCTTCTTCCCAGGAGCAGCAAGCAATGGCTTTGGAGTAGCAGTTTTAGATCTTAAATTGTAACCGAGATGATCATATATCTGATAAAAAGATTCTTTAATGCTTGCCTCATAAATCTCTTCGTCCATCTGGGCTTCCTCATAATCCACTTGTGTTAAAATGGAGGAATCATTTTCATCCCCAAAGCAATTGATGTCATCTTCTTCTTCAAATTTGTCATGAGGTAGCTACTATTCTTCTTCTAGCATTGCATTTTGGAAGGGCCCCCTAATTCTTTGATCATCAGCTACATTCTTGTCTCTCTGAAGGATTTGGACCTATTGGTTGTTCCTTCTATAAGGGAATGCATTTGAATTCTTGGGAGCATAAGCATTTGGCTCTTTAATTCTTGCTGACTGCTGAATCTGAATTTTCAATTTTGACATTTCCAAGGTCAATTTATCCAACATCTTGACCATCTTTTCCATTTTGGTATTTGAAGAAGAAGGAGGTCTTGGTTGTGGAGCCTGATTATCTTCCCGATTCAGAGATATTTTACTTGCATCCATGTTTATACCCCATGAAGTATTTACACCCCAAAAGTATGTACACTCTTCCATGTGGGGGAGTGCAGAGGGGGGGTACCTCCTCTGTGGAGTTTGAAGGGGATATCCCCCTGGTTGGGGGGTCTGGGGGCAAGTGGGCCCCCAGTGGGGGTTTGGGGGAAATTCCCCCAAAGGAAAAATTGCCTTGTAAATGTATATTGTAATTTCATTGTAAATCTGGACTATTCATTATAAGGTCACAGATCTAACGATATAGATTATGTTAGGGTTTTTTGCCTTAGAAGGCAACCCTATTTTATGAGGGAAATGTATTGCGGCTATGGTTGATGGTGAATATTGTATTCTGAGATAGGATACTGTGAGATAAAGAAGAGGAAGTTATAGCAGGTTTGTTGTAGGTTGTATCCCTTCATATGCTGGATAATAATAAAGGAAGGACCTGACAATTTCTCCGATGGACGTATCCCACACTGGGTGAACCATGTAAATCTATGTCTCTATTGTATTGTGTATCTTCTGTGTTTTGTTTCCACATTTTTTTTATTTTATTTCTCCATGGTCCTGTTTTTCTAACAACTGGTATCAAAGAAAAAGGTAACTTGCAGGAAAAGAGGGTTCCTGGTTCGAGTGGGAGCAATGTCGGAAGATGTAAAATTTAGGGTCAAGAAATTTAATGGCCAAAACTACCAATTATGGAAGATGTAGATGGAAGAATATTTATATCAGAAGGATCTATTCCTACCATTAGGCAGAATAAAAAAGAATTCGGTGGCTACAAAGGAAGAAGAATGGGAGATTCATGACAGAAAGGCTCTAGGAACAATACAACTGAGCCTGGCAGTGTCGGTGGCTTTCAATATTTCCAAAGAAAAGACAACGAAGGGTTTGATGGACGCATTGGCCAAGTTGTATGAAAAACCCTCAGCGTCCAATAAGGTATTTCTAATGAAGAGATTATTTAATATGAAGATTTCAGAAGGTGGGTCTGTTGCAGATCATTTAAATGATTTTAATATGGTTACTAATCAACTATGTTCTGTAAAAGTGGACTTTGATGATGAGGTAAGGGCTCTTCTAATCTTGTGCTCATTTCCAGAAAGCTAGAATGGCTTGGTCATGGCTGCAAGTAACTCTGTCGCTGGTTCAAATACTTTAAAATTTGATGATGTTTTTGGTGTTATCCTTAGCGAGGAAATGCGACAGAAAAGAACAGGTGAGACATCACGAAATGCGTTGAACATGGAGAACAGAGGAAGACAAAAGGATAGAGGAAAGGGTTTCAGAAACCGTGGGAATTCTAGGAAGGGTAGATCCAAATCTAGACTTGGAAAGATAGAGTGCTGGATGTGGGAAGAAAGGACATTTGAAGAAAGACTGTAGAGCTCCAAAGAAACAAAGAGATGGATAGCAGGAGAGAAATCAGGAAGAAAATGTAATAGG
>JASDQU011403632.1:26239-37188 GCA_032191745.1 Picea mariana
GCATTGCTTATTTCAGCATATTTTCGCTTTAACATTGCTAAAGTGATGTTTATTCCATGTAAACAAATTGTGAACAAAACATGTTAATGCAATTCCCAACATTTTGGCTTGTTGACGTTGATGCTTAAATGTTAGATGCATCTACAAGATGTAATATATTTCTATCTCATAATGAAATTACCATTTTTCCAAGGACAATTACAAGTAAATAGTCACAAATTAAGCTCCAATCCCAATTCATAGTTATGTTGAATAGACCTAAGACCATCAGTGGTTTCTAATCAAGGCTTCTAAATCAATCATAATTCCAACCTCCTAATTAATACTTCTAAATCAGTAATAGTTCCAACCCTTTTAATTAATACTTCCAAATTGAGCATAAAATCAGCATATCATGATACCTGATATTAGTAGTGGTACATGTGCAAAATCTCTCTGCAGAACACAACGAAACATAAAAGATGCAATATTCACAGAAGTCCACAATATCTTCAATTTACATCACCTTATGGACCATTTCATAACAGGATGTTTCAAACCATTTATAGAATTTACATCATCCATTTTGCACAACGGTGGAAAACAGAAAATGAAGGACAATAATAATACAAATCAAAGTTACAGTTAGTTATTTATAAAAACACTATTTCATCATTGCAGCAAACACAGTGATTGTTTTGAACTCATTGATGTTAAATAATGGTTTTTTTGTTGACATAATTATGTATTGGCTTTGTAAGAATTTGGGAAGAAAGCATTAATACCTATGCTACACAGGGACCATCCCCACCTTTAAAACCCACATTTCAGTGTTTCGAGGACTTTGGAACTCCTCATAAACATTCTGAAATGCACATCAACTCCATCAAGAGTCAAGGACTTTTAGGGGGGAACTCCCGCATTCCACTCAAAATTTAGGTGACCATCCCCACATCCCTTGATTTTTCGAGAACCACTAGATGTACCCCACGCTAAAGCTTTCCGGTTGGGTTAAAAAATGGTTGAGAAGCTTGTGTGGTTAAGTGGATGGAACCTCTTTAGACGACACTGCTTAAGGTTAGATGCAACAATGTAACCATTTGTGCACTATAATAATGGTACTACTTTGACACTAGGTTATAGAATTCATATCAATATTCCACAAAAATCACCTGGTTCTAAGAGTTGTGTACATTTTGCTTAGACCTTTCTAGTTAGATTGATGGTGATACCAACTGGCATCTGCTTTGAAAGATTTAATGGGAAGGAATTCATACGGCTAGATGTGATCGATGTGATAGCGTTTAAATATGAATCAGGTAGATAAGCTTGCAGTGGTTTCTTATGCACTTAGAATGGAATGTTCAATGTTCTAGCTTATCACATTTGCAAATCTCAACCTTGATTTGACTCTAACCTCGAAGTGCAATCCTCCAAGACTTGTTGCAATGGGGATTGTATAAGTGCAAGTTGCAATTTGTTTCATTGCAGTTTGCATTGCATTTTTTATATTTTTGTGTGGAATATATGGGTGTTATTATTGCCAGCCCCGACCTGCCATCCCTTAAAAAATTTGGTGTTGTGCTCTAGTCATTCCAGACACTCATCCTCGTCCTCCCACTTGTGCAACATAAGTTAATACTCGACAGCACAATAAAACCTTAGGTGTCAATACTTAAAGCTCAATATAAAGTTACAATTGGTATGTTCTGAGCCGAGAAACAAAATTCTTAGACAATCATAATTCACCTCTAAAGTCTGCATTTTATGATTTCAACCTGCAGAAGCAATTGTACAAGGCAAATTAGTGTGGTTGTTCACATAGCTCAATCAATAGTTTATTACAACCACCATGCTATGTGTTGAGAATGATTCAATAAAGGTAATTTGCAAAAGGCTCTTCACATCCTAGTGAAGGGCCATTTCACCTGGATTGATTAGTAACCCTTACTGTGAATTTCCCACTCGGGCCCTCAATACACTAGAAAATAATGACGTTAACTAATGGAAGGTCCATAGACATCCCTTAATGACGTTAACTAATGGAAGGTCCATAGAAGGTCCTTTGCATTTGTTTGTAGTAGACCTTGTCAGAACAGATCTTGCCTGGTGCACGAGAAACGGGAATTTTTAGTAGCTAATATTTTCCATTTTGCTATTTTTTCTAATTTCCCCTAGAATGATTTACCAATCGAAAACATATATTAGCCTAAATTTCTAGAGTAAAATTAATTTACCGGCAAAAAAACTGCCATTTTTTTATAAAAGACATAAAAGCATAAGAAACTTTTCAAACTTTATAAAAGTTTTCCCATTCTTTTTTAGGATGCCAAGCTTTCTGCACTTAAAAAGAAAAATTAAGGTTCCTTAAAATTCTCTGTAAGAGGAGAAAACATAGCATGTAGCGAACGGAAATTCCAATTCCTGCTGCTAAATAAATACACTTGAAGATCATTTCATCGCTGTATGTATAATAATGACGACCTTCTCTACAAATTAAAAATACACTTGATATATAGATATCGTAACAATTAACAATTGGCCAAAAGTTCTATTGTGGGCACTTTGCCCAGCATAGATCCACCATATTGCCCCCTATTGCCTGCAGAAAAATTTCTGAGCAGCAAATTAAAACCATACTACCATAAAAGAATATTATAGGATCTATAATTTCTCATATGAGGACTCATTAACAAATCCCACATCAAAACACTTCCCATCATCATACGTCACAAGATTCCTGAAAGGATTCTTACCTTCCAAAACTGTACCTCCTGCCTGAATGCTTCTTGCATTCATTGGCAATTTACTACCAGCATAGGACCAGTTTAACAAGTCACTTCCTGGAGGCAATGACGCAGTCAATTCTGTACACAGAAGATAACAAGTAATCATTCAACCCTCCAATCACAAGCACGCATCATATCCATTGCTATTCAAGAAAATCAAGTTTTGGTTGATGTAGCCATAGACTTGGTACAAGTGAAGTGAAGCCAGTCACCAAGAGACAGGGAAACCTGATCAAATACATCAAAGATTAATAAAAGAAACGCAGATGAACAGAACTTCCAGCTTCAAACACATGATATTCATAAAACAGAAAGAGCAGTTAACCACGCTATGTTTGCCAACGGGACCTTTTTGAGGTATCGTTAAAAACGTTTATAAATTTTCATCACTAAAATCAATATCAAATTTAAAAATGTCTATCTATAATGTGGGAATGCCAAATGGAAAAAGGTAATTGTGTATTGAATGCAATATTTCTTCCTTCAAAAGCAGGTAAACTTAAAAAATCAACAAATATCACAAAAGAAAATACTTTGTCATGTGGAGACCCATATTGCACTATACGTATAATGATATAACTGAACAGCAACTACTGTATTCATACTAAAATCAAAAGAGTATAATACATCTTTACAAATGAAATTGCCATTACAAACAGAGTAGCAATTAAAGCACAGTGAAAGAATGAAATAACTGAACAGCAACTACTGTATTGATACTGAAATCAAGAGTATAATACATCTTGACAAATGAAATTGCCACTACAAACCTTTTCATCAAATTTTGACATAGGGAAGGAAACTCAACAAGCAAGTAAATTTTAACTTGAAGCAAAGAGGAATACTAAAGATCAAAAGGTGGCATACAATGAAGGAAGATTGCCTAGAATGGTAGATAAGGATGAAATACCCAGCAATGCACAACATATACTGAGTTAGGATTTGAAGAGATGTCATGAGCAAAGAAGGTGACAAATATGTGGCACAGATGAGAAATAAAACAAGTTATTATCAAAATAAATTCAAGAGAAAAGAAGGAATTAGAAGAAAGTTGAAGCCAAAACGACTTTTTTGTTGCCTGCATCAATTTTCAACAAAATTTGAGCAGAGGGGAGGGAAGGGGATTTCCAAGGAGGGGAACCCTAAAAGGAGTTCCAGCAAAAGAAGAAAGGTTTAATTCTCCACAAACAAGCTAATTAAGGAGCACCAAACATTGGAGGAGAAAAATGTATATTTCTCTGGTCAAACAAATAACTGTAGAATTGGAGAATGGGAGCAGCACCTGGGCAGAAGGATAATCTAGAAGGTAAGGAACAGGAGGAAAAAAAGGATAATGGATAAAAGATCCAGGAACAACCCAAGCTTGAAATATTTATGGGCTAAAGATGTGACGAGCCTCCACAAAGTTTGCAAAAGTCTTCAAGAACCCAGCATATTAGAATGTATATGCTGATAGCATAAACATTGACTCATATTCAGAAATTTTATACCATATCTTCATTACTATTTAAAATCGCTTCGAATTCTTGTTAAACTTCACTTCAGAAAAATGTTGATACAATCACTCTAGATATCATAAATGCATACAGATTTATATAGATTTATGCATCATGCATGCATGCTATCTTACTATACATCCCCCAAATAGATCCTATAAAATAAAGCAAGCCCTGAAACAATATAAAGAAAAAATGTTTATGTGATCCACCAGAAGCAAGGAAAGAAGGAAATATATTGTCCACAAGTGGCTAAGAAGCAGCCAGTAGGACTGAAATTACAAGTTGTTGCAACTTACATATGGTCAAGGGCGAGCAAAAGTATAAATATAGAAAACCATGAAATTCTAGCAGGACACGCAACAAAATTCTCCAGAAGACCACTACAACATAACGTGAAATAATTTTTGCCCAAACTTGATGGCTGAAAAGACAAGTATAAAACTTTAGCCGTTATATTTTGTATTTATTCACCTTATAAAACCTATACTTTTGAAACTTGCCCCTGAGCTATTTGAAAAATGAGAGATTGCATGCACATCAATGTGACGAGAGCCCATCAGGGGGCAGCCCGAGTGTTTGGGACTAACAATGTTAATGCCGCCCACCTTGGTTCAAATCCCCTGATTAACCTCGGCACATGATTGCGGGCTTTGCGTGAAAAAATTGGGGGTTATAGTGGCAACCCGAAGGAATTGACCCTGGATCTCACGGGTTATATTCTGCCCAGTTATCGATTCCCCCGATCCAAATATACAAATAAAAATGTGAGGAGAGAAGCAAAGATAGTCAGAGAGAAGAAATACCAATGACCATGGGCCCAGTTTCAATATTTATGTACTTGAAATTGAGTTTTGCACAGATCCTTTATCCAGAATAAGCAACTCCTGGAGAAAGAGTCCAATAAATTAGACACCATTAGGAGCAAAATTTAAGCCTATACAAAATGAATAAGATACATTAACACATCAGTTATGTGCACAACAGAACACATTCTATCATTTCTAATAAACTAGCAATGAGAACTCACCTCGCTTAGAAATTCAAGAGCACTATTCTCCAAAACAGTAGATGCATTGACAGAATTCTCTATTTCTTCTTTCCTGTCACATTGACCCTGCACTGATTTTCTCCTCCTGTTCTTACTTAATGGGGCATCTAAATACTGTTCCTCGGGCATATAGTTCTCTTGCCCTGATATCTCAGCAAATACAGGAGACGATGCAGGTGAGGTTGTAAGTCTTCTTGCAGCTTTCACTGCAAAGGCAAACATTGAACCCTTCTCCTTTTTCAGTTGCTTCTGTAATTCTTTGTGATCACTAGTATTAGGTAGAGTACAGTTATCAGATAGAGGGATTCTTCCAGTAGTTTTACTTTCATGAATAGCACTTATGGACTTGGACTCCAGAAGTATAGTTGGAGAAGAATCACCCTTCAAGTTCAACTCAACTGCAGAGACTGGCTCAACATCTTCATAGACAGGCCATTCTATGGTACTTAATAGCTTTGTGTTTAAGCCAACCAAAGAACTGACAGATGTAACATTAGACTCTCTTGGATTTGGCTTGTCTTCATTGCTAGACTTCGAACCACAGACTAAATTGGATATTCTATTTTCTGCACTTTTTCCTTCAGAAGCATCAACTTGTTCATTTTGAAATGAATATGAATGTTCAGTTTCAAATTCAATTTTGGAGGTTGAATCTAGGAATAAATTAGAAACGTCCTTATCTGTTTCATTCTCAGTTTCCAGTTGATTTACTGAGGGTAACAATTGTCCTTTTTTACAGTCAGATTCACACCTGATTTTCTCATCAGATGAAAAGGACAATTCTTTGTCATCAAGAGGTTGAATGGCAACAACAGTATTCCCATCAGTAGCTTTATCAGGTATTACTGATCTTGTGGTCTCTAAAGATTTTGCAGAGATTGCTTCACAACCCAAAGTTTCTGATCCAACCTGTAAAGGAGCAATTCCACCCGAAAAGTCCAACTGGTATGGACTCTTTTTAGCCACTGCACCAGAGGTGCCTTTTGGATTGCATACATCACCATTAGATAACCGTAAGTGCAGTTTACTTTGAATTTCTTCAGTGATAAAGCCTTCTTTATTATCTTCAGCATTAACAACTTTTTGATAAACTTCCAAAGAATGTTGATCCAAATCACTTTTTTGGCTGCAATGATCCTGATGAGGTCTAACGGAGGATTCATCCTTCTGCTGTACTAGCAACGACAGATTTGAAGAAAGTTCCAGGTTTGAATTTAGCCTTGGTTGACATGCTTGAGATGGACTGGATGGGATACGACTTTTAAAGACAGCATCAGATTTCTTATGGAAAGTTGAAGGAATGGTGCATGGTAAAGCACAACCATAGCTCGGCCGGATAGCAAGGTTTACAGATGTGGCTGGTGGTCTTATAGAATGAAACCCACGGGGCTTCAGTTTTAAATCCCGATGGACATCACCTTGTCCTCCAGGCGAAAACCTAGGTGGACAAGAAGGGATTCCTGGAGGCAATGTTTTTTTCTCAAGGACATAGCCAGTGGACTTTTCATACAAAGTAGAAAGATCCCGTACAAAGGAAGCACTTCCCTGCAGATACCCAAAACTTATCAGTGTATCAAATTGTAACAAGCCTGAAGTTCATTAATATATTCATTTGATTAGAGTAAAAACAAGAATGTTTAAGTAAACCAACCGTATCAAAAAAGCCAATTTTCGGTGATGGCATTCTTAACCCCGATGGCCTAGATAGACTAGCTCTTAATTGACTGCTTCCACTACTACATGAATTATCTTTGGCAACTGAATCTCTAGGAGTACTGCAAGCCATATTCAAATCATCCACAGCTGGCCTATGCATATTAGCTAAAGTTGCCTCACCAGCTACCTGTACTCTACTCTGGAGTCCTTGTCTTTGTATTCTACCTTCTGAAACCCGTTCATCTGCAGAGAAGCCCACATCTATGGCAGATGCCTTCTGATTGTCACAAGAAACATCATTTGTGTTTGACTTTGAAGGGCTGATCGTTGAGCTGGTGGAATGTGTTGGAGAGCTCACAGAAGACATCCCATCAAAAGAACTTCCAGGGGATAAGCTAGAATGAAATATAGAACTAGAATCATCTGTAAAATATGCCAATGAATCATGATTGGTAGATTGAATTCCAGAGGTAGCCTCCATTGCCCTCTCAGAAACAGGCTTTGCAAACCTTTCAAATGAATAAGAGTGGCAACGTGACNTTTGCGTTTGACTTTGAAGGGCTGATCGTTGAGCTGGTGGAATGTGTTGGAGAGCTCACAGAAGACATCCCATCAAAAGAACTTCCAGGGGATAAGCTAGAATGAAATATAGAACTAGAATCATCTGTAAAATATGCTAATGAATCATGATTGGTAGATTGAATTCCCGAGGTAGCCTCCATTGCCCTCTCAGAAACAGGCTTTGCAAACCTTTCAAATGAATAAGAGTGGCAACGTGACAATTTTGGAGGAGGAGACTCTGATGCAGATGAATTGGGTGCCGAAGTAGATTTAGCACTGATACGGAAGTCATCTTGTGCATTTGGAGGGGAGATTTTATGACCCGAAGTCTTGCCCATGTTAGCTGCAGTAAAAACCATATCTACATTAAAATGGTCAGTAGAACAAATGCTCAAGAAAATGCCAATGGCATCAAAAATTGGAATGCAACTTGAAGGAAATTAAAATCAAGAGGTGAGAAAGTAGATTGTTCAAGAAAAGGCTCAAGCCCCAATAAATGCATGGAAGCACCAACCTGGTAACACTTTTCCGAGCGTATCCTTCACACATTTGGAAACTGAAGAGATCCTTCTTGTAAATGACCCAGATGTAGAGGGGCTATTGTTTCCAGAGACACTCATTGGCTGCTTTACATGGGGCTTCTGGAACTCTTTAGTTTTTATGCTAGATTTTTTTCCAGTGTTCTAAGTCAAGTATAACAAATTTTACAAGAACTTAATTTCTGTGTTCTAAGTAACAAACAAAATAAGATAATGTTGATAAAGGATATGTCATTGGGCATGGAGCTTGACAACGCGGCCCTTGTTGACTACTGTCAACAGGTAGCTTTGTGGAATTTCTGTTTTCTCTGACAGATGATTTTGCCTGAGAAAAAAAATAACAGCTGTATTTAATGATTAAACTTCTTAAAAAGGTGAAGATAACTTTCAGTTGAAATGAAGAAGTATATTATACAGTATAGAAGCAAACTCCATTAGATAAGATAATTTTATTAAGTCCAACAAGTGACCACAAAAGTATATCAAAGGGACTAAGAAACATCCAGTGTAGGAGTATTTAAGAGGAGCTTGCCTTTGGTGAAGAACGACGTTGCTCAAAAAATGCTGTAATAAACAATCAGCAACGAATTAGAATTATTTGTTATCAACTCAACAATATCATGGTTGAGAAGTCATATAGGAAAAAATCAAGAAATACAGATACTGCAGCATCAAGAACAGAAGCTATTTTCTTTAAAGTTACAGTGCTTCAATTATATACTGTGAAATATTGCAAGCTCCTCACATTTTGGCCGCACTTTGTCCATTTCATGCCTGGTTCCACCTGTTCTGTTGCCAGTGGATATAAAGCCCTGTCTCTTGTCAGCTTCATTTTCAGAATGCAGCTTGCTTCCACCTGTTCTATTGTTAATAATTGCAACATCATGACTCCCATAAATTTCACCTACACTATTATTCTTGCTGGAAAGTAATTTACTGACAGTAATTGTCATGTCACTTTGATCTTCAGGATTTGGCTGCACTTTGTTCATTTCATTGGTTCCACCTGTTCTATTGCTAATGGATACAATACCCTGTCTCTTGGTAGGTTCATTTTCAGAATGAAGCTTGTTTCCGCCTTTTCTATTGCTAATAATTGCCACTTCATGAATCCCATAAATTTCACCTTCACTATTCTTCTTGCTGGCAACTAGTTTATTGCCAGTGGTCATCATGTCAATTTGATCATCAGAATTTTGCTGTTTTTGTTCAAATAGCTTTTCTTCCAAATCTTGTAAAGTCAAATCAGAAGAAACGGAGCTGCCATTTGATTCAACAGAAGTCCTTGTTTCCTCTTTAATGCCAGGTAATAACTCTTCTTTTGGCATTTTGAAAGTTTTATTTACAAGTTCCAACTCTTCAGAATTAAGAACTCCTAAAGACATTTTGTGAAAACGTCAGAGATACAGTGCAGTAAGAAGTACATTAACTGAAAGTAGGAAATCCACAATAACATGCACAATAAGTAAGAAACAAAGTACTGTAATCCACCTTCATCAGTGAAGAAAGCCTTGTCCCAGGCTAAACTCTTCCGCAAGCTACTCTTAACTGTCCCTGTTCCTGCCCTCTTTGGAGGAGAGGGTTCTTTTGAAAGAGGTGAGTGCACATTATCCATACTGGTGCTTGTGGTATTGTCATGTATGAGCTGCCCACTTGCATCAGCTCCAAATGGTGACAAATGGCTCTCCAGTAAATCGTCATTCCCAACTAACTCTGAAAAAGGAAATCCATCACACATTAAATTTGTACAACGATAATTTTCTTAAAATAAGAAAAGTCAAAACCTGCAAAAAAAGAGTATTATGTATTTCCAATCATATTGGTCCTTTATATTACACATATGCACAGAACAGCAAAAATTGAGAATCAATCCCTCAAAACTTACAGACCTTGTCACATTTAATAATAAAATATCTTTAAGTTCTAAAAATATTTATTTGTATCCATTGGGGAAATTTTTCCAACAGAAAACATATATGACCAAATTATGCTTTACTGCAGCATATCCTCAAACAGAATTTCTAGCCCTCGAACTATACCTATACTTCAGTTGGCTTATAGCAAGCATAAAATCTCATAATCTTTCAATCTCAAAATTGATAAAAATCAATGGAACAATAACTATATTACAACATTATGATATCAAAACAATAAAATACGAGATATCGTCCATGTCTAGGACCAACTGACAATAACTATATTAAGATCTTAAGTCAGCAGTGGCTTGCCAGGTCGGTGAAAGAAGGGTGTTGTTATTGCCCCCACCAGGGTTCAAGTCTCTCCAATGACATGCTCATGTGGGCCTGTGCTTGCAAAAAATGTTGATGTTTGTAGCATCGGAATTCCACATTGGTTTGTGTCTAACCTGTGGAAGTCGTTATTAATACATCTTAGAACTTTGGAAATTCACTTTAATTAAAGGAATTATTAAAATGAATGTCTTTTTATAATTAATTGACTTTAATTTAATGAAATGAGTTTTTGGCATTAGTGAATTAAATGAATCTTAGCCATTGATCTCAAGTGAGGTGAGATCTAATCTCAACCGTTGATCACTTTGGAGATTAGGGTTATAGGGTATAACTCAATATTATAAAAGGCAGCCACGGTGAGAGAAGATGACACATTCCTTGGACATCTATTGGAGTCAATGACTCATAGAGAGAGCAAAGGACTTTTGCTCAAGGATTCAGGTGAAGGACTGTGATTCAAGGAGATCTCAGCATAGGTGGAGAAGGACTTTCATCTAGTGACCAAGTCCAAAGGAGGAGAGAGGGCAAGAGGACAGCAGCAAATAGATCTGGGTAGCAGGACAGCCGCAAGACAAATCTGGGTAGCATGCAGCAGGGACAGCCGCAGGTACGGAGCGTACAAGATC
>JASDQU011403633.1:2003-26822 GCA_032191745.1 Picea mariana
GCATAGTACACACATTCCAAGGAGCAGACCCTTCTAAGAACTGCATCACCCACTTGGCAACTAAAATGCTTCCTTGAGTGGCAACGTCAATCAACCCAAGCCCCTTCATGATTGGGCATAATACACACATCCCAAGGAACGGGAGGAAGACCCATTTCTCCACCATACTTCAAACACAAGTTAGATCGTAGGATTTGGTCCGAATGTAGAAATTGAGCCCAATTAGGTAACCAACAAGATACATAATAAATGTGTAAGCTGTGGAGAATCTTCCCAACCACTATCAACTTCCCAGCAAATGAGGTCCTTATGATGCTAGACATAGAGCTTACTCTCAAGCCGCTTGTTACCTCCCAAACCTACACCTCACGTGGTAAAAGCGCTAAATCCCAAGTGCAAACTTGGAGGAATTAAGAGGGGCTACCCACTATCACCACAATAGCTCCCTCTCGCACTTTAGGCCGACTTTCTTTTGGCACAAGGGGGGTTTCCCTAGGAGAATATATGATAAATTTATAATTAAGATGGATGGGTGGATGAAGACTAGTGCCTATCCAAAATTAAGGGCAAATGGGGTCAAAGGATAAAACTTGAAGGGTTGTTTCCTTATGAAACAAGGACATAACAAAGCTGGGATAAACAAACTACAACTGTCCACAAATGCAGAGAATTAACTTGAGAAACTCTAATGAAGGAGGACCTTCAAACATGCAAAAGGGTGTGCCTATCAATGGACAATATAAATTTGCAGCAAAATCTAATTAAGGATGATACACCATTAACATTTCCAACAACAAGCACAAAGATATTAAGAGGGAAATAACCAACAATTAAGCACTTCTAAAAGAGAATAATATTACCTGGAATTTAAGCCTTCAAAACATGTTTGTTGCAAGTAATTTCCAGCATTCACATTCAACAAACTTAGCTCCAAAACATTATGCCTCATAGGAAAAGCCCTTAGCTTTCATTGCCTTCAAAAAGATGTTCAACTAAGCTCCAAAGGGGAATCTTCCCAAATCCAACCATACCATACAATGGAGAGAGCAAATACTTATATAGATTTTAGCTTAATCACCTTTACAACAAAGTATTAATTAATGGAATCTAGATCTACTTTATTCTCCAAGAAAAATACTAGAATAAAATAATGAAGCCAAATGAATGAGATGCCCCACGTCTCCTCTTCCATGCAAAAGCTCCATGCAAGATGCTACTTGTCACCTTCTCCATTGGAACGCCCTTCAAGGCTAGCTTCCAACAACTTCCTTCAATAAAATACTAATATATGCAAAGTCAAAGAAATGGGGGTGCTCTCCAAGAGAGGATATTTCTCCTTGGGATTGTGAAAATGTCGAGTGTCAATCATCCATAACTAGTGTACTCCTTAGTAAAGCCCTTAACTAACCATATAATATAAAGTATTTAAAGGAGGATGTGCATCTTGGAAAAATGTCCTAGAAAGTGGCTACGGGACCACATAGACCAAGCTCAATAATTTAAAATGGATTGAGATGTGTGTAAATGGTAGTTGTTTCCATTCTTGGATGTAGCGCAACCAACAATAAGATAATCCTCCAAAAGGTGGTTGCCCTAGATAAATGTTGTAATATCCCCTATAGAGATAGGCTAGGATATTATGTTTGCTGTCCAATGGTGTTTCTCTTTGTGGGATTTTGTCAAATACTTTGCATATGTTTTTAAACTACAAGCTTATTGACAACTTTCTTCAAATAGTTTGCATCATGCATGTGTTCTACTAGTGCACATTTCATCAAACATGTAAGCAATCCAAGTACACATAGAATAAAAGAGACAACATTGGCATTTTTATTATCAATGGTATCTGGAACGCAATAAAGATAGATCCCTAATGGCTGCTACAACAGTAAAACAGTACAAAAATCAAGTAAAAACTTGAGATAATGCCATAGTCTCCTCAACTGAAGATGGTTCTTCCCCCATTCTTGCCTATAGGCTGTCGCCCAACCTGAATCTCGCCTCCCAAATGCTAAGAGGTAGCCCCACAACCCTCTCTCTTGCCTCACGACCTACTAAATCCTCACGGTTCCACCCAATGAGCTCACGACTCCCCTTAAGTGCCCCTTGCGGCCTATAAAGACCCTCGTGATCCCCTCCTATGCTCCACGGATATGCAAGGGGTGGTTTGGCGCCTCAAAAGGCCACTGTGGCCTCTCCTTGGCTCTCGACTTTGCTAAAGGAAGAAGGTCGAGCCCTCTAGAAACTCCCATGGCCTCACACGATGCCATGAACCTCCAACCAAACCCCACGACCTCCTCAAATGTCCATGACCCTGCAGGAAAGATAAAGCGGCCCCTTAGAATATCTCCAAGAGCCTCCTAGCCAAATCAATGTACCTCCCAAATTGAAGAAACCTGCAATAAGATGAAGCTCCAACAGAATCCTGGATGGATCCCCCTTTTGTCTAGCTAGGGTGGATGTTGCACCACCAAAACCAATCCAAAAGTGGAAGGGTATTGCTAAAACCCCAACGAAAACCTTGGCTCCAAGAGCACTCCAAATAAGAGATCAAATCATAATGAGGAAGGTGAAGTGCTACCCTTCCTTTATACTTCTTCGAACCCCTTATGGATCTTTCCTTTTTTGACCAAATCCACATGATCCTTATTTCCCCTTTTAATTTTCACTTAAAGATTAAAATCACTTTATAACCCTTTTTAACCCCTTTTTAATGTCGGCAAGTGATTAATTGGCTTTTAAGACATTCCCGGACGTCGAAAGTCCCTTTCTCATCATCCCAAACTTTATATCTTTTCGTCTCGGTTCCAACGAGCTATTACACTAAGGTATTCCCTCAGAGAATATGATCCGAATGACACCATCAATGCATTTAATTAAATTATGCTCAATAATAACCCCAAATGACGAGAATCGTCGGAATGCCACAGAACCAAGAATGAATTGTGTGAAAGTGATCCCGATGATGAAAGATGGAAAAGAACTAGGTTGGGCCTCATATAAACCCTCCAAATCCTCCAAGATCGTTGATAACATAACCTCACCCTTCAGTCTAGGCTGACATAAGCCTCATAAGTTATCCCCAATTGCAGAATAGGGGAACCCAAAAGTGGGGACATTACAATCCTCCCATCCCAAAGATTGCTTGTTCTCAAGTAGTGCCATCACAACCTGACGCTCCATCGACTGAACTAGACTGAAACTGAAAATGATACTAGGGTCCCAAACCAACGTGGAAGATGTGAAGCATCCTCCGCTCAGTGCATGGTCCGACAAGGCACTGACATAAGAAACGTCCTAAATACTGCCAATATGTAAAGCAACTCGATAGTGCAACATGTCGATCGACCCCTCAAAGAACTGCTCTACTAGGGAATCAATATCATGAAAGCGAAAACTGGCTCTCGCCTCTGTGTCAACTGTTGAATTGTCTAATACTGAAATCCCAGGGTCCCAAGCTAATCTTGGAAAGGAACTAGCATGCTGACGCTGTGCCACTCTGTTCATAATCGTCCCTCGTGCCTAGTCTACATCCTCCTCTCCTGGAACTCCACGCTGAAATACCTGTAAGGGCTGAACCTACTACCCTAAATAGTAGTCGGCATAGGCATCCAGATGAAGTCACGACCTGCAAATCCACTGCTATACTCGATCTCAAATATCGGAAAAGGAAATCTGTCCCGATCACTGGCAATGACTCCGGGTTGCTCATGGACTCTAAACCTCTCTCCACTAGATAGCTTCGTCACCTGTGTTGCCCCATACCCCGAACAAATAACCGGGAAGTGCGTGAATTGGTCAATCGTTGCATACATACTATCTGCCCACTGTGCCCCCGCTAAACCTGTGATGCAATTTGTCAACATGCTCTCCCACTCTTGCCCCAATATGGCCAAAGAATGCATCAATCCTGTGTGATGAGTGTGCCCCGACCTGCTCTGCTGACAAGTCATACACTCCCCCATATCTCCCAACGCATCATCCGTAAAGCCCCTCCACGCGAATCTCTCTTGGACCTGCCTGGATGATGTGAAACACTCTCTGCTCATGGCCCTGATCTGCAAGGTGCTAATACAATAATCCACCCGACTGCCCCTGGTAAACGAGGCAATCATGAGCTGTGTAAACTTGGTCAACTCTTTAGATGACCACTCCTCTGAGCAACCAATCCTAAGCATCCCAAAAGTAAACTTCAGAAACACTGCAGTCCCTGGGTACTCGCTACCTTGAATCATACTCAGCCGAGGCATCTCAGTGAAGTCAGAATCTGCCAATCCACGACTATACTCGATCCTGGGTATCGTGAAGGAAAAACTATCTTGCCATATAGAAAAGAACTCCACAACTCCTCTCACAACATCCCCACAATGACGCAGACCAATCACTGGCACGACCTTGACGATCATCCTTATCATCTGAATTAGTCTATCACTTCGATGAATGCTAGGATCCCACCACCAAATTGGAAGTCCACCACTCCCAATGCCTGTTGAAATCTCTGGGAACCGATCCAACAAAGTTTGGATCTCCTTCTGTGCACTCTGCGCATTGATCACATGGTCCAAATGAAAGACCTCTGTCATGGCCATAGTGCAACCAATCCTAAGCATCCCAAAAGTAAACTTCAGAAACACTGCAGTCCCTGGGTACTCGCTACCTTGAATCATACTCAGCTGAGGCATCTCAGTGAAGTCAGAATCTGCCAATCCATGACTATACTCGATCCTGGGTATCGTGAGGGAAAAACTATCTTGCCATATAGAAAGGAACTCCACAACTCCTCTCACAACATCCCCACAACGACACAGACCAATCACTGGCACGACCTTGACGATCATCCTTATCATCTGAAGTAGTCTATCACTTCGATGAATGCCAGGATCCCACCACCAAATTGGAAGTCCACCACTCCCAATGCTTGTTGAAATCTCTGGGAATCGATCCAGCAAAGTTTGGATCTCCTTCTGTGCACTCTGTGCACTGATCACATGGTCCAAATGAAAGACCTCTGTCATGGCCACAGTGCCACCTCTCTCATCCAACTGACTTAGGTAATTCTCCCATGTCCTGCTGTATATAATGAGGGCATCAAATAACAACAATAGATGCCTCTACCATTGCTTACAAGACTGGAAGGTGACTAGTGCATTGGTCAACCCCAAGGGCATGACCAAGAAATCATAATGAAGTTTGGAATCAAATCTGTGAGTATCCTGCTTCCTCGCCCTCGTCTGGGGATATCCCATATATGTTGCTCCCTGAGGCCCACCCATCCACTCATCGATCCTGGGACCTCAACTCAATGGTATGCTCGAGGACTTTGTCGGGAGGTTTCCCTGGAAGAAATGCTTCAAAACTCTAGTGTACACTACCGTGTGCCAATGAATACCGTTGCATACTGCCACCTGTCACGGAATCGTCCTATACCATCCTGTATCCTGTAAGTGCTACTGTATCCATCATTCTACTGATGTCGCATGAACCTGTATCCCAAAGCATGCCCATGTCTATCATATACCTGTCCACCCAATCCATGGATGCATATGCTTCCTTATGGGCTGGTCCACAAGGAATGTGCTCAACTCCCTCCTTTGTAACTAAGTCTTGAGCCTTTAGTGGGCTGTCCAAAAGAAATGGCTCATGATCCCCACAATGCAGAACAGGGGCATAGTCAAAACCCACCGCATCATACCTCTCCTCAAGTACCTGCAACTCTGAATGCTCCTCGTGTGGGATTGTCTCAAAAGGCTCCTCCCTCAACTCCTGAGTCCCACTCGCGTCCTCATGTGTCACGACTGCCAAAGATAATTGAGTCTCCGCTGATGAAGAGCGTGCCAAACTCAACTGGTAACAAAGCTCCTCAACCTCCCTTTCCTTGTCCTCAACTTCTTAGAGCAAGGTCTCTATCCACGAACAATTGCAAGTAATCTGATTTTATCTCCTCCAATGCTTTTTGATGATGTGCAATTGAGTACCAATGACCCCATCTGCAACTCCTTTTTGTCTCTCCTCCATCTGAGTTTTCCACATAAGATCTTCAATGAATCTATTAGCACCATCTGCCTTTGTCAATACTCGTACAATTTGCTCCTCCTTGACCAATAATTGGCCCTCCAAATCTTGCAATGCTAAGGGTCTTTGTTGCATTGCATCCTCATGTTGAGGCACAGTCGTGCCCTCATCATCATAGGTCTCATACTCAGGGAGAGATGTTGGATCCTCATCATCGACTGATTGGGACATTTCCTCATAGTTATACCCATCCATTACGCTAGTGTCATTGTCCTCATCAGTTATCTCTAATGGTGTATCATAGGCTGTTGTTTGGTCTTCCTCTATGCACACATCCTCAACATGATCCTCAACATGGCTAGATGCAGGCTCCTCCACCTGTCTTTCATGCTCATCTCTCTTCAATTTCTGCCCTATGCCTTTAAAGGAATCCTCGTCCAAATCCTTGTGCCAGCTTTCGTACTTGATGGTGTAATAGCCCTTAAAGGGTAAAGCTGCACAGATCTCCTCACCCAATACTAGATACTCCTGGTAGTAGTAAGGCATGTATTTAATTCCTGCTAGCCTCCTCGAAATTTCAGCCATTAGCTCCCCCGTTGTCTCCATTTTTTCCACTGTAATAAACCTAGTTAGATTTGGCACAAGTTTTTCCCAAACTTCTGTAAGTTTGCTGCCCCTTTAATTTCGTCAACATACCCCAGCTCACTGTAATAGTCTCCTTTTGCTGCTGTTATGGATCTTATTTGTTTTGGGTGTAAACAACAAGTTTATGTGCCAACTAAACTCTTGGCTGCAGCAATATACGTAACAACAAGAGTGCAACAAAATACACTGTTGTAACAACAGGTCAAAGGCACCGCCACCCCACAACATTTATAAGTGAAATGGCTCACATTTAGATCTGAAACACTTGCTGATGATTGACACAGTCCCAAGGAGAAATGGATGATAAATATGCTGCTGTAATGGCTGCTGAAGCAACTCTTCTTTCAACAAAATGGCTGCCAAGCGCAACTACAAATTCCCTTCACACAGGACTCTCCCTGCTAAGAATTTCTGCCCAGAACTCTACCACAGAAATCAATCCTGGACTGCTGCCATACTCAGTAATTACAACCCTGCTGATAACTCGGCTCAACGACTATGAAGATAATACTCACAGGCTAGCAAGACCACCAGCGTTGATACCACTGTAATATCCCCAATAGAGATAGGCCAGGATATTATGTTTTCTGTCCAATGATGTTGTTTCTCTTTGTGGGCTTTTGTCAAATAATTTGCATATGTTTTTAAACTACAAGCTGATTGACAACTTTCTTAAAATAGTTTGCATGTGTTCTACTAGTGGACATTTCATCAAACATGTAGTAAGCAATCCAAGTACACATAGAATAAAAGAGACAACATTGGCATTTTTATTATGAATGGTATCTGGAACACAATAATGAGATCCTTAATGGATGCTACAGCAGCTGCAGTACAACTGTCAAACACTACAAAAATTAAGTCAAAACCTAAGATAATGCCATAGTCTCTTCAACTGAAGATGGTTCTTCCCCCATTCTGCCTATAGGCTGCCGCCCAGCTTCAATCCCACCTCCCAAATGTTAAGAGGTAGCCCCACAACCCTCTCTTGCCTCATGGCCTACTAAATCCTCACGGTTCTACCCAATGAGCTCACGACTCCCCTCAAGTGCCCCTCGCGACTTGTAAAGACCCTCGCGGCCCCCACCTATGCTCCACAGATTTACAAGGGTTGGGTTGGCCTCTCCTTGGCTCTTGGCCCTGCTAAAGGAAGAAGGCCGAGCTCTCTAGAAACCCCCACGACCTCACACAATGCCACGAACCTCCAACCAAACCCCACGACCTCACACGATGCCACAAACCTCCAACCAAACCCCACGACCTCCTCAAATGTCTAGGCCCTGCAGGAAAGGTAAATCGGCCCCTTAGAATAGCTCCAAGAGCCTCCTAACCAAATCGCTGCACCTCCCAAACTGAAGAAACCTGCAATAAGATGGAGCTCCAATGGAAATCTTGGATGGATCTCCCTTTTGTCTAGCTAGAGTGGATGTTGCACCACTGAAACCAAACCAACAGTGGAAGGGTTTTGCCAAAACCCCAACAAAAGCCTTGGCTCCAAGACCACTAAATAAGAGATCAAATTATAATGAGGTAGGTGAAGTGCTACCCTTCCTTTATACTTCTCCGAACCCCTTCTGGATCTTTCCTTTTTTGACCAAATCCACATGATCCTTATTTCCCCTTTTAATTTTCACTTAAAGATTAAAATCACTTTATAACCCTTTTTAATGTCGACAAGTGATTAATTGGCTTTTAAGACATTCCCAGGGCCCATAAGTCCCTTTCTCATCATCCCAACCTTAGATCTTTTCGTCTCGGTTCCAACGAGCTATTACACTAAGGTATTCCCTCAGATAATATGATCTGAATGACACCATCAATGCATTTAATTAAATTATGCTCAATAATAACTCCAAATGACGGGAATCGTCGGAATGCCACAGAACCAAGAATGAATTGTGCGGAAGTGATCCCGATGATGAAAGATGGAAAAAGGACTAGGTTGGGCCTCATATAAACCCTCCAAATCCTCCGAGCTCACTGATAACATAACCTCACCCTTCTATCTAGGCTGACATAAGCCTCAGAAGTTATCTGCAACTGCAGAACAGGGGAACCCAAAAATGGGGACATTACAAATGTGCAAGGGTGGTTACATCGTCAATGAATGTGCCAAGATGACAACTAGGGGAGTGCTCCACTTGTTTAATGAGTCAGCAACCTTGAGATGCTAAAACAATGTCAAAGATAGGAAAGTTAGTTGGGGTGCTTCCTCCATTGCAATAACCAGCTCCTCAAACAATGGATCTCATAGGAACATGTGCAAAGAAGGTCCATTTTGGTTGTTGCAACAACCTCCAAGGGTGGGGTGACCTCCAATAGTGTTCAAGGCAGAGATCCATGTGCAAGGTCTACAAAACAAATCCTAGATCCACATAATAAGGCATGCACCCTAGATAAGTGTGCCAAAGAGCGGTTATGGCCTCAAACAAAGGTATTAAAATACTCCTAAAGTTGAGCACTCTAGATAGATGTGCCAAGGTAGTAAGGTCCATGTGCAAATACCATGGATCTGCTCGAACGATGGGCCATAAGTAGGACAACCTGGGAGAATGTGCATCAAGGGGATGTTCTCCTAATAAAATAATCAAAACCAAATGTCATAACGAGAAACCATGTGCCAAAACCATCAAGTTGATTTCTAAAACCATGGGCACAAAGGTGGAGTGACCTAGTAAAGTGTGCAATGTAGTTAGGTTCCCTCCATAAATGTGCTAAAGTGATGACAAAGGAGAGCGCTCCACTACCTCTAGTAGTCAATCATCCAAAAGAAGCAAAACCAATGTCCAAATGTCAATATCTAATAGGTCATTTTCTATCTAAGCAAAGATCACATGCCAAATCACCAAATCTAGCCATTGGAAGGTTAGAATGCCCAGGGAAATGTGCCAATGAGGTAGCTATTTAATAGGTCAGCCATGAAACATAATGAAAAATCTACAAATGAGGGCAATAAACCTCCTCAAACCAAGGTGCTCCATCAGGAATCGAATGAATGGACCATTTCTAAAGTAATGTGCTCTAAGGGGCAGCAATAATAGATGAACAGGTATGATCACCCTCACTAGGACACCTCAGCACCCACATAGTGGTTAACGGATAAACTGTCATAAGGCAAGTGTCTAGGACAGTGTCACAACTAAAATGCCCCTCATCAAGCCACGAGCTTCATCATATCCACCACCTATATGAATCCAACATATATGTTGTCGATTCCAACTGAATGATAATCAGTGATGTGTGTGCATCCAGGTAGCCAAATATGCTCAAAAGTCATCAACTCCAATGCAGCTTGCTTGGGCAGGGTCTTCAAACTGGATCAGAATTTTTAGCTATATGAGGGATAACACCTGGCTCCATATGGGGACATGCACTCTACTTGAGAGTGTATGAGAACCCCAAATCTCTGGCACACGTGCTAGAAATGACATAGGAAGGAGAGAAAACATGTGGTGGGATAGGTCAAAACTCTCATCATGTAGCCCCACATACAGTATAGCAACACAATCAACATGATATATGTCCATATGGTTTATCATATCAAAGCTAGCTCTTCAAAGAAGGCACGAGCTTAAGGGAACATGGAAATAAACAACTACTACTCTATTGCTGAGAAGAGCTTATTCATCCTACCTTATTATAACATAAGAAAAAACACATGCTAGGTGAAATCATATAACGCAACCACCAATTCATCTCATAAACACCATGTGATCTTCCCTTATGGTTGGTTATGAACCAAAACAAAGACACATAAAAAATGAACTGAATATATGCTGGAAAAGCTCCATATTTGTATGGAGTGTACTCTTGAAAATGGGAAATAAAACCAAGATCATGCCAAGGATGGCATGCACCACTGCAAGCTCTCTATCCATTGGTGTATAGGGCTGATATAATCACCATATCTGAAATCTACATTGTCAAGCCCTTCATTAAGCCATGGAATATCATCAAAATTACCCTAAAGTAACAAAAGTCTACGCGGCTCCACCAACAATCTGCAATTACAAATCTGCCTTCCTTCACTGCCTTTTATCACACATGCACATGGATTAAGGAACAAAATTTTCAGATCTGAAAGATTTTTCCAGCTCATAATTTAGGGCTTGCTGCCTCCTTTTAATTGGTTCAAAATTTCTGCAATAAACCAAAATCTGAAAATGCTGCCGTCCCGTACAATATGCAGCCCCAAAAACACATGTTTCAGCTGAATTTTCATGCACAAAATGAGTAAGAGAGGAAGATGTATATGGCTGAAAAAATTCTGCACTTTAATATTCATAAACATGCCCCATATGCTGATACAAATACTCATTATTAATGAGAAAACATGGCTGGAAAATATCTGAGTTTTCACTTCCATGAAAATACCTTTTATGCTGCACCAAATCAGCCATAGTGATGAGAAGATACGGCTGTCCATTAACAACAGGAAATGGTTGACGTACCTCCACTATGTTTGGCTGTCCGAAAGAGACCAAATATTAGAATTCAGCCCTAGGGGTCTCACTATCTATGTGATAAATGGGATCTCCATCCGAATACAAGCAATTCCTATCCCATCTATGCTTTTCACTCATGGCTTCCATCTTCTTCCTCACATGAGAAAATGAGCATATCTGAAAATTCTTCATCTCTCAAGGGTTTCTCTATGAAATCAACGTTTGTAACTCATCAAAATTTGCATCAACAAACTTAGAAATTTGAGGAGGCAAATTGCTTACCAAACCCTTGGCTTCAACACCAAACCCTTGTCTTCAAGAGAGGATGAAGTGGATGCTTGAGGGTCTTCATCATCGATGTCTTCTTCATGTGGAGCTGCAATAAG
Source organism: Picea mariana (assembly GCA_032191745.1). Classification (NCBI taxonomy): domain Eukaryota; kingdom Viridiplantae; phylum Streptophyta; class Pinopsida; order Pinales; family Pinaceae; genus Picea; species Picea mariana. The sequence continues at coordinate 13,492 of JASDQU011403633.1, forward strand.
ATCTTCAACAACTTCATCATAGTTATTTTCATCTGGATCTGAAATATCTTGCAAAAGTGGCTCATGGGATGAAGAAAAAGGCTAGTCATCTTCGTGCAATTTATTTTTAGACTTCCCTTGGTCTAGTGCACCATATTTTTCTTTAATATATTCAGCCAATAACATCAACTTCTCCTTTTTATCCTCAATTTCAGCCAAGAGAGTACCTGAAGGGTTTCCCTCATATGCAAGCATTAAGTATTGGATATCCTTTTCTTCATTTTGGCAAGCTTTAACTAGATCTTAAATCTTTTCCTCTTCTTTATAGCTACTAACCCAATACTTGTGAAATGTTTTAATGAACCCTGCAAATGAAGATATTTCCCCGGGACTATACATATTTCTAAGCCAATATTGTGCATCCTCTACCAAAGATTTTGCAAATTTTCTCATCATAACATCTTCATGCACAACATCTAAGTTTGAAATGTAAGCCATGTTGATATTATAGTAGTTGCGGGAGGTATTTACCTCCACACCCTGACGAGAATAGAATATTCTGGGAAGCAAGAAGTAACCCTAAAGCGTTGAACATAACCCTAGAAGACAAGTCGGCTCAAGGAAATAATTAATATTAAGTATTTAGTCTCCAGAATGAGAAGTCGGCCCAAACAGCTCAGGAAACAGTGTAAATACAAGTAGACAGACCTCATTTTGTACACACTGCTCAGAATTGCAGCTGGGAAGAAGTGCACACTACAGGAATTGGGCTAGTGCGCAAGTCTGGGGAGTAGTTGCAGCTGGTAGCTGCCACAATCTGGTTTCTTGGTTTAGGCTCGAACTTTCTGTTGGTTATGGTTGAACTTTCTGATCAGTCTTGGTTATCTTTATGCATTTGCCTTGGTTGGCTATTGGCTTGCTTTCAGAATCATTCTCTGTCAAGGTTAAGGTGCTCGGGGGTGGCTTCGGCCTATGGTTGGGTGACAATATTGCTATATTGTCTATGGTTAAACGAGCACATCCATTATATTCTAACAGGTTATGGGCCCACACTATCTTCGAACAGTCTAACCGCTGAAAGATAGATTGGGAGGATTTGCTTAGTTACAGTTGTAGTTGCAGCCAGTTTTTCTGTAGCAACGAAACCCTAATCCTCTTGTTGAGGCACCTTAAGTGAAGAACCTAATTTTTGGATAGCCTAGTATGCCCTAGCTTAGCGCACCTCTTGGTATTCTCAACAAGCCAAGACGTCAAGTTTGAGTTATTGGTCAAAGTCAAAGGTTGACCAAGTCAAAGCAGTTATGACTTACTCTATGAAGTCAGAAAACAAGTTAGAAGGGGCTTCTAAACTTTAGACCGTGGAAGACAAGGATTGACCTCATCTTTGCCAAGAATAAGGTGTTGGACATCGTGAAAGGAAAGATCATGGAACCACAGATCGAAGAAGGAAAAGAGAAGGAACCTCAAAACGTTGTAGTTATGGAGAAGTTCAAAGATAATGACATCAATGCCATGAGTATCAAAGTGGATTCTATAAAAGACCACTTGATACCCTACATCTCCCATCTTGACTCATCTAACAAACCTCTTCTCAATCAGAAACATTGGACGGGTAATGAGTTTGAAGAATGAGCTCTGTGACATGAAAATGAATGATGATGACAACATAGCATCATACTTTGTGAGGATCTCTCAGTTAAGAGATCAACTACAAGCTATTGAAGAGATCATTTCAAAGAAGGAACTGGTAAATATAGTACTCAATGGTCTTCCCAAGACATGGGATGCATTTGCTGCAAGCATGAACATAAGGAAGGAGTATCCCACATTTGAAGAACTTTGGACCTGTTGTGCACAAAAAGAATCAAGGATTAGTGCAAAAGAGAAACCCCAAAAGAAATACGATGATCAAGTCTTCACAACAAGGTTCAAGAATTTTAGGAATAAAAGGAAGCTTGGCTCAAGGAAGAAGCCAAATCAAGAGAAAGATATGTCAAAAATACAATGCTTCAACTGTCGAAAATATGGTCACTACAAGAATCATTGTCCCAAGCTAAAGAAAAGAAAGGAAACACACAAAGCATTAGTTGCTGAAGAAAGGAAACCCTCAAAGAAGACCAAGCAGGATAAAACAATCTTCTTCTTCTAAGACAAGGTAACAATATTCTTCATAGTTCTTGTACATACCATGTTTACATAGTTTCAGTACATATCTTGCATATCTATTTCTTAGAAGATAAGATGTTCAAAGAGAAATAATACCTATGGAAGAATAACAAAGATAAGTATTGATATCATGATGACTCTAAGACAAGCAATACACATGGAAAGATGAAGTACATTGACAATCCTTGGTAACAATTCATGTGGAAGCTATTACAACTGTCGAAAATCAGAATCAAACTTGAAGAAATCTAGAAGAATTAAAAATCGAAAGAAGTCAACAAAAGACTTGTGACACTTTGCAGACAGAAGCGTGGACTCTCTTAGATGGAGGGAGCCGATTATATAATTCCAAAAGAAGAACATGCATGAAGCAAGGATTAGGAGGGAGCTAATCTTAGATAATATAATCCATTGAAGATTATGAAGTATCTATCCATATTTCCATCAATGGTAGCAACCATGAAAAACAACACGTGTTTTGTTTGACTCTAGAAGAAGTCTTCTTCAAAAAGAAGCCTTAAAGTATCACTGGTTGTCCATCCACATCCATGATCTTATGATGAAAGGAAGAAAGTTGGAAACTTCAGGGCATGAAATCTATAGAAAACTCCATGGACCCAAGAGCTAAAGAGAAACATGAGGAAGAACATGAAGATTCCAAGAGAGAAAGAAAAGCCAGAACAACCAGTCATTATATCAAGAATCACAAGACTACCAACTTGGTTTGAACCCACTAGAAGCAATCAAGCAGAAGAAACAAAAGTTGTGATGAAGAACAATGTATGAAAGACTTATGAATAGAAGCATTGCGAGATTCAGAACTAGAGGTTCTCCCAGATGGAGGGAGAAAACTATGATGATTGCTTGTTCCAGTAAACCAGACATACCTCTACATGAGCCATTATATCTTCTGCAATATCCATGGGTTGGAGTTTATATTAGATGAATGTAAGGAATGTTCTCCTCAATAGAGTAATTGAACAAGAAGCATATGTAGAGCAACTTCAAGGTTTTGAGGTATACCAGAAAGAGACTCTTGTATGCAGATGGAAGAAGATCTTGTATGGATTCAAACAACTTGGTGTACAGCCTCTAATGCACAGCAGAAGCGTGGTGAAAACTTTCTATAATAGAGATGTTGTATCAGAATGGTTACTCAGAAGTTCAGGATGATGGTTTGCTAATCCATAACAAACTCTCATGATGACAGAAGAAGTACCACTTGGATATGTTTTAGTTTGAGCCTTGCCACGATGTTATGAGCTAGCAGGAAACAAAAGAGCTGAATCCAACTATGATATACTATAATGATCAGAGCTATATGAAGCCTTCAGATAAAACCAGTGTTCCAGAAAGACCGAAGTACATTGAAATTGAGCATTACATTCTCCGTGATGAAGTCCAGAAAAGAAAAGTGATTCTCCAATATCTATCTCCACAGCTGAGCAGATAACAAACATTTTGGTAAAACGTCTGTCCAAGATGAAAGAGTTTACGTACTCAAGAAACAAGCTGGAGCTCGTGGAGACGACTTCCTTATTGAAAAGGGAAGAGATGACTCCCAGGTTGGGAGGGAGCACTGATGTGTTATTGATTTATGGACAGTCATTTTTCAGTTCGAAAAATGGTCCAGGATGAGCAGTTCCTTTCCAGTTCGGAAAGTGGTTTGAGATTTCTGACGGACAGACATTTTCCAGTTCGGAAAATGGTCTAGATTGAACGGTCATTTTCGTAATGAAAATGGTTCGATGGATTGCAGATGTACCATAGACAACGATTCCCCTTGTGGCCAGTGTGGGGGAATGGTCTAGGACAGTCTTTCTTCTTGACAATCACTCTCAGTAGTGGTCAAGAAGATTGGTCCGCCTCGCCGGATAGTCATTCTTTCGAAGCTCACAATTGTGAGCAGTTTCGAAGAATGGTCCGTTTTGGAGGTTGGTGCAGGACAATCATTTCCTTAGGAAATGGTTCGGACAGTCATTCCTTAGGGCAGATTCATTCTCTCCAGGTTGCACTTTGTTTAGTGCCGGAGGAATGGCCCAGATAGGTGAATGGTCCAGGCTCAGAAATTAGCACAATTATTCTTCTATTCTTGAGAAGAATAGTCCAGTAGCTCATGACTGATGTTTTACCTTCTAAGGGCAGATGCTCTTCTAGATCTCACAGATGTGAGTGGAGGAATGGCCCAGATGATTCAATTTATATCATGATATTGTTCTTTTGTGCAGGTTGATATCAGATGATATGATTGCTATGGAGACTATATGTCTCTAGATAGTAGAGATGTATGCTACTATGGTGGATGTGTTCCACTGGTTGTGACTATGTGTCACTGATTAAGTAGTTGTGTGCTACTTAGTGTGGTAGTGTACCACTGGATTGTAGTTGTGTACTACTATGGATAGACACAGTTGTGTTCTATTGAATGACATTGTTTTGATTGCCTTGTAGACTATCAGTAGTGTTGAAAATGATTATCAGCTAGATGGATGATCAGTGTACTGATGGAAAGAGATTCTCCATACGGAAAATGGTCCAGGACATTTATTCTTCTAGGACATATGCCCAGATTAGAAGAATGGTTTTTGTATCACTCCTTGGAGTGAGTGACTTATTCAACACCATGTCTGATTACTCAGATGGAGTATGGTTTCGAGAGATGATGTAGTTGATGTTGTTAGATGACACTGATAGTGATAATGGTGCTCGTGATCTAATCATGAGATAGTCTATACGACTATGATGATGCTACCGGTTGAATGGTATGTTTGTGCTCAAGACCATTGCCTTCAATACCTCCCTAGCTAGGAGGGAGTGTTGATATTATGATAGCTGCGGGAGGTATTTACCTCCACACCCTGATGAGAATAGAATATTCTGGGAAGCAAGAAGTAACCCTAAAGCGTTGAACATAACCCTAGAAGACAAGTCGGCTCAAGGAAATAATTAATATTAAGTATTTAGTCTCCAGAATGAGAAGTCGGCCCAGACAGCTCAGGGAACAGTATAAATACAAGTAGCCAGACCTCATTTTGTACACATTGCTTAGAATTGCAACTGGGAAGAAGTGCGCATTGCAGGAAGTGGGCTAGTGCGCAAGTCTGGGGAGCAGCTGGAGCTGGTAGCTGTCGCAATCTGGTTTCCTGGTTTAGGCTCAAACTTTCTGTTGGTTATGGTTGAACTTTCTGATCAGTCTTGGTTATCTTTATGCATTTGCCTTGGTTGGCTATTGGCTTGCTTCCAGAATCATTCTCTGTTAAGGTTAAGGTGCTCGGGGGTGGCTTCGGCCTATGGTTGGGTGACAATATTGCTATATTGTCTATGGTTAAATGAGCACATCCATTATATTCTAACAAGCCATAGCTAATGCAACATGTTGTGCAGCTAGATGAGTGTCCTCGTGAAACTTGGAACATGCTTGGCCCATCTTGGAGGAGCCTTAATGTAATGTTCCCAAGCCAATTTTTCGCTGGAAACATTAACTGTTCATTGTCTACTGTTGTTTGGATGTGTGTTTGCATGTTTGCTCATGAAGTTGCGCATTAGTGTTTATATATTGTTTATTAAAGCATATGAACATGGATCTGAAGATGTATCATAAAGAAAGACAAGATATAACAGAGACACTAATATGGAACCAAATAACTCAGATTTGACCTTTATTTAGATAATATAGAAAGTATGATACAACAGATCTGCAGGTCTGGAAGAATACTAATAGAAGCCTCCAATTGGAATAAGAACTGCTACAAAATGCTCTAGAATGAAGATATAAGCCTCCCAAGGCAAGATAATAAGCTGATGCAGACAACAAGATTAATTTTTTTCCCTCCAATGTCCAGATCCCAACCCCCTGGCTGAGTTGCGCCCTCCTGGATCACTGAATACTCTCAATAATTCAGCCGTGCTGCTAGAAGCCTCCAAATGCTCGAAAATTGGATGGAATAGTAGATCGAGGCAAGACAAACCCCCTTTTGAAGTCTCAGACTGAAAGATGAAGATCTTGCTCCTCCAATAGCTGAAACCCCAAACTGAGTTGTGCCCTCCTGGAAACTGTAGAGACCCAATAATTCGGCCTCATTGCTGGGAGCCTCCAAATGTTATGAAACTTGCTGGAAATGTAGATCGGGGCAAGACAAATTCCCTGGTGAAGTCTCAAGCTGAATAGTGAAGATCTGCCCCTCCAAATTGAAGAAACTCCTATCTGCAATGCGCCCTCCTTCTCTCCAACTCTTTCCAAGCTCCAATAAATCAAATGGCAAGTAAACCTCTCTCCAAATGTGCTAGGAATAATGACTAAGGCCCTACAGAGAAAACCCAGATGTTCAAAAGTGCAAACCCACCTCTATTTCTTGGATCGAACTCCTCTTCCTTCAATGGTGCGTCCCCCTTGTTGGAAACCCCCTAGGTTGCGCACTGTTCCTTCACTGAATGCTTGATGATACCTGTAGCTGCTGTAGAATGGTGTGGGTGGAGTATTGCATCCCCGAGACCAAGCTTGGATCAAGAGAGGTGGGATCTTTCACCACCGAGTTGATCTCTAGGGTTTGTAGTCTCAAAACCCTCAAAACTGTTTGTGCTCAAGAGCCCAAATGCAAAATATGATAATAATCTAGAATGAATGAGAAGTGCGCCCTTCCTTTCTTTTATACTCCAGATCTATTTCTCTGTTGAGTTAGTTAACCCCTAGGGTTAACTCCTAGCTTTTCTCCACATGCTCTTTTCTTTTCTTAAGTTACCTTTTTCTCCCAAAGTCAACTCAATAATATAACGTTGTGCTTAGGTAATGGCTTTTGGTTGACTTTGTCACCATGATGCATGAAACTATAGTCTAGTGGGGATAACTAGACTACTGAGTCTCTCCAAACCTCTTCATCAAGAGGTGGGGGACATTACAATCTCCCTTGCTGGAAATTGCTGGCCCACAAGCAATTCAGGACCTGTCTCCTAGAGCATATGTTCACCTTCCTAAGTAGCATCCTCTATGGGTAAACTCTTCCACTTGACCAAATATTCGTTGATGCTCCTCTTCTGTAACTTCTTCGCCCAAACTTCTAATATCTCCTCTGGTATCAGTATCAACTGCCCTTCTTCATCCAAGGGTGGCAGTTTCTCAATAGGAATGATGCGTTTACCAATGGCCCTCTTCAAGCATGACACATGGAAAACATTGTGTATTTTGCTGCCCTGTGGTAGATCAAGCTCATATGCCATGACCCCTACCTTTCTGTTGACCCTGTATGGATCAAAGAAGTGAGGTTGGAGCTTTTCTGCGCCACTCCTTTTAATGGATGCATGTCTGTATGGTTGAAGCCTCAAGTAAACCAAATCACCAACCTCAAATGTGCGCTCTACCCTGTGCTTGCCTGCCTGTAGCTTTTGCTGATTTTTTCCCTTTGTAGGTGGTCCTTAAGTTCTCTGAGTATATCCTGAATCTGCTGAATCCAATCCTAAACCATGGGAGCCCTGCTGTCGCCAAAGACAATCTCCACAAAGGAGAGGGGATCATAACTGTATAAGGCTCTAAATGGTGGCATACCAATAGACATATGATGGGTGGTTTTGTAGCAATATTCCCCCAAATGAAGCCACTTAACCCATGCCTTCTACTGCCCTGACACATAATTCCCGAGGTAGCCTTCAATCCACTTGTTGACTATCTCTGTTTGGACATCGGTTTGAGGATGATAGCTGATACTAGAGGTTAAGGCAGTACCCACCAACCTGAATAGTTCCTGCCAAAAGGTGCTCATAAACCTATTCTACCTGTCACTCACAATGGTTTTGGGTAAACCATGCAATCTGAAGACCTCCCTGAAGAAGAAATCTGCAACCTGTGCTACACTGTAGTCTGTGGCAATGGCAAAAAAGTGCGCAAACTTGGTTAACCTGTCTACCACCACAAAAATGCAATATTTGCCTTGGGGCTTGGGCAATCCTGTGATGAAATCCATAGATATGCTTTCCCATTTTTGCTCTGGGATGGGAAGTGGTTGCAGTAATCCTGCTGGGTGGGTGTGTTCATCCTTGTTTACCTGACAAGTGGTGCACTCACATCTTCCTTCAAGCCCTTCCAAGCGAATCTTTCCCTTATCTGCTTGTATGTCTTGATGAACCCTTGATGTCCTGCTACTGGTGAATCATGGCATGCTTGTAGCACTTTGGCTTTAAAGGTTGACTCGGGGACCAAGAAGATTCAACCCTTGTAGTATATGATGTCATCCATAATTATGAAGCTGTCATCTTGTACCTGTCCATCCATCAATTCACATGCAAATTTGTTCTTTGAGTATTCCACCAAAAGGTGGGCCTTCCAGTCAACTGAGATGTCGGTCATGGCATAAACTGATGGTCTTCTGGATAAGGCATCTGCCACCACATTATTCTTCCCTTTGACAAACTCAATGTCAAAGTCATAAGCCTGGATTTTGCTCACCCATATCTGTTGCCTCTCATTTAAGTCCTTTTGATCCAGAAAGTACTTGAGGCTGTTGTGATCTGTCCTCACAACGAATTTTGCCCCAACCAAATATTGCCTGAACTTAGCCAATGCATGCATGATGGCTAGCATCTCTTTGTCATAGATTGTGTAGAGAAGTTCAGGACCCCTCAATTTTTGGCTTTCATAGACAATATGGTGCCTATTCTGCATAAGCATTGCTCTAATGCCCTCCCTTGAGGCATCACACTCCACTGTAAAGGGTTATGCGAAATCTGGTAGGGCCAATACCGACAAGTACTTATCACCTTCTTCATTTTGTCAAAGGTCAACTGTGCTTCTAGACTCCACTTGAATGCTCCCTTCCTAGTCAAACCGGTCAAAGGTGCGCAAAGTTAAGAGAAGCCTTTGACAAACCTCCTGTAATAGCAACAGATGCCAAGAAACCCCTTCAATTCTGTGAGGGTCTTAGGTGTGGGCCAGTTAATTATAACTTGTATCTTCTCTTGGTGTACCTGTACCCTTTTCACCCCAATGATGTGTCCCAAATAAAGGAACTCTGTCATCCCAAATTCACATTTGGATTCCTTAGCATACAAAGATAGCCCTTCCATGATAGCGAGAATCTGCTCTACATGCTGAAGATGCTCCTCCCAAGTTTTGCTATAGATCAACAAGTCATCAAAGAAGACTAAGAGGAACTTCCTTAGTTGCTTGTTGAAGACATGGTTCATGCAAGATTGGAAGGTGGCTGGCGCATTAGTCAGCCCAAAAGGCATCACCAAGAACTCATAGTGACCATAGTGACATCTGAATGCAGTCTTGGGTACATCTTGCTCCCTCATCTTTATCTGATGATAACCAGAGCGCAAGTCAATCTTTGTGAAGTATACAGCCCCATGAAGCTCATCCAATAGCTCATCAATCCTAGGGATGGGGTATCTATTCTTGATTGTCTTCTTATTCCAATCTCTGTAATCTTATTCCAATCTCTGTAATCAATGCACATGCGCATGGTCCCATCCTTCTTTTTCACTATCACTACTGAAGATGCAAAGGGATTGGAACTTGGCCTAATGTGGCCCATGTCTAATAGTTCTTTAATGTCCTTCTCAATCTCATCTTTATATTTCTTGGGGTGCCTATAAGGAGTGGTGATGACATGTTTCACTTCCTCCTCCAACTTTATGATGTGCTCAAACCCCCTATCTGGTGGTGCTCTTGGTGGTATCGGCTCAAAGACCTTGCTGTGCCTGTTAATGATTCTCTGAATCTCTGGTGAGTAGTGAGTATCTCCTTTCTTATCCATCCGAACCGATATTCTACATTCTGTTGCATATGCAATGTCTTCCCTCTTGAAGATGGCCTCCATGCGCTTTGCTGTCACCACTCTATGTGTGTTTCCTGTCGAGAACCACCTTTTTTCCATTTTCCTCCGTGAAAGACATCTCCATCGTCTTGTAGTTGGTAGTGATTGGCCCCAACGTACTAAGCCATTGAACTCCAAGGATGATGTTAGTGTCTGGAAGGTCCATCACATAGAAATCTTGTGCCAAATTATGCCTGCCCAATATAAGCTTCATTCTCGGAATATATCTGTCCCAAGCCATAGTGTGTCCCCCTGCTACCTCCACACGAAACCCTTCAAATTCAACTGTAGGTATGTGTCTTCTTTGCAGTAGGGTTGAGTCAATGAGAACTGAGACCTTTTGCCCTTGTAACACCCTTCTCATCCTGAAAGTGTTGAATTTGGGTACCCCACTGATTGATGCTAGTGTTACCTTCTCATCTGCTGCAAGGTCGTGACTTGCATCCTCCTCTTCTGCGTTTTCTGTGGGATCTGCCTCCATGTTCAGTAGATGGCCGAAACCTTCCTCCTCCTCATCATCAGAAATCACTTCAATGTAGTGAGCCTTGCCTTTGCCCATGCATTTGTGTGTTGGGTCCCAAAGCTCTTTGCAAGTAAAGCACAACTGCTTCCTTCTCAATTCTCTTCTAGTGGACTCATCCATTCTACCCCTTCCTTGGTCAAACCCCCTTTGGTCTCTCCCCCCTTGGTTCATGGGAGGTCTTTGGTCTCTTCCCCCTGGGTTTAGAGGAGGTCTAGGGGTAAATCTAGTCTTTGCTGCTGATCCCAAGTCCCTAGTCTTCCATATATCCTCTTGTAAGTTGGTAGGCATAAAAGCCTTGACCCAACCCCTTAAGGGTTCCATCAACCCCTCTATGAAGAGCATCATAAGTCTCACTTTAGACACATCCTGCACCATAATTGCTATCCTCTGAAACTCCTCTATATAAACCTCATGTGATCCTATCTATCTGAGCTGGGTGAGTTTCCTGAAAGGTAGCTCTGGATCCCCCTGGTCAAACTTGTCAATAAGCCTCTGTGTAAACTCTGTGTAAGTAGTGATCTGATTGTGGCCCAATGTAGTTAACCCATGGTACCACCAGTCATGAGCTTTGCCCTCCAAGTACATGGTGGCAAACTTGATGGCATCCATCTCTCTCATTGGGTTAAGCTGTAGATAGGTATCGAGTTTTTGCACCCAAGCTTGCGCAGTGACCTTGGAAGATCCATCAAAGTATGGGATTGCCATCTTGGCTGCCCTACGCTCCAATTCATAGTTATTCCTGGGATACTGTTTGGGCTTTCCCCTGAATTTAATCCCACAATACTGATCCAGTGTGTCTGTGTCTTGCCTTTGGAACTCTGCGCTCAATGAGTTATATTCCCTGACATACTGCTCAAAATTGTCCTCAATTTCATCATGATAGTTGTGCTGTGGCTAGTTATCCAAGAATGTAGGTAGGTAGGGTCTAGGGGTAGTTCTACTATGTGTTGGCCCCTTAGGAGCCCCTCCTCCATAACTTTGTCCCTCAGTGAGGTAGTAAAAGTTTTGCTCCTTATGAGGTCTAGTTTCCCCATGAGACCCACTGGCTTCTTTGTTTGCATAGATTTCTGGCTCCTTTCCTTTATGGGTCAAATGTAATAGGACCTGCGAAATCTTATCCCAACTTGCATTTACTCTCTCCAAGGTCTCCTTCAACTCAAACTGTCCCTTGCGCACTGCATCCTGGTTTTCCTGTAGATGGTGCACCAATGCACTTTCTGTCTGACGTATGGAGTGCTGTAAGTCTTTGGCAAAACTTGCTAGGACTTGTGGCTCACTGTCCTCACCTGAATCTTCCATTTCTACCTCTGGTTCACTTGTCTGCTTTCTGTGTCTGCCCATATAGATACCATTGAATTTCTGCATGCGCTAATCCCCACTGGCTGGGAGGATCAACGCTTTGATACCACTGTAATGTTCCCAAGCCAATTTTTTCGCTGGAAACACTAACTGTTCACTGTCTATTGTTGTTTGGATGTGTGTTTGCAGGTTTGCTCATGAAGTTGCGCATTAGGGTTTATATATTGTTTATTAAAGCATGTGAACATGGATCTAAAGATGTATCATAAAGAAAGACAAGATATAACAGAGACACCAATATGGAACCAAATAACTCATATCTGACCTTTATTTAGATAATATAGAAAGTCTGATACAACAGATCTGCAGATTTGGAAGAATACTAATGGAAGCCTCCAACTGGAATAAGAGCTCCTACAAAATGCTCTAGACGGAAGATATAAGCCTCCCAAGGCAAAATAATAAGCGATGTAGACAACAAGATTAATTTCTTTCCCTCCAATGTCTAGATCCCAACCCCCTGGCTGAGCTGCGCCCTCCTGGATGACTGAATACTCTCAATAATTCGGCCCTGCTGCTAGAAGCCTCCAAATGCTCGGAAACTGGATGGAATAGTAGATCGGGGCAAGACAAGCCCCCTCCTGAAGTCTCAGACTGGAAGATGAAGATATGCTCCTCCAATAGCTGAAATCCCAAATTGAGTTGCACCCTCCTGGAAACTGCAGAGACCCAATAGTTCGGCCTCACTGCTGGGAGGCCTCCAAATGCTATGAAACTCGTTGGAAATGTAGATCAGGGCAAGACAAACCCCCTGGTCAAGTCTCCAGCTGAATAGTGAAGATCTGCCCCTCCAAACTGAAGAACTCCTATCTGCAGTGCGCCCTCCTTCTCTCCAACTCTTGCCAAGCTCCAATAAATCAAATGGCAAGTAAACCTCTCTCCAAATGTGCTAGGAATAATGATTGAGGCCCTACAGAGAAAACCCAGATGTCTAAAAGTGCAAAAGCCACCTCCGTCTCTTGGATCAAACTCTTCTTCCTTCAATGGTGCGCCCCCCTTGTTGGAAACCCCCTAGGTTGCGCATTGTTCCTTCACTGAATGCTTGATGATACCTGTAGCTGCTGTAGAATGGTGCGGGTGGAGTATTGCATCCCTGAGACTAAGCTTGGATCAAGAGAGGTGGGATCTTTCACCTCCGAGTTGATCTCTAGGGTTTGTAGTCTCAAAACCCTCAAAACTCTTTGTGCTCAAGAGCCCAAATGCAAAACATGATAATAATCTAGAATGAATGAGAAGTGTGTCCTTCCTTTCTTTTATTCCCGAGATCTATTTCTCTATTGAGTTAGTTAACCCCTAGGGTTAACTCCTAGCTTTTCTCCACATGCTCTTTTCTTTTCTTAAGTTACCTTTTTCTCCCAAAGTCAACTCAATAATATAACGTTGTGCTTAGGTAATGGCTTCTGGTTGACTTTGTCCCCATGATGCATGAGACGATAGTCTAGTGGGGATAACTAGACTACCGAGTCTCTCCAAACCTCTTCATCAAGAGGTGGGGG
>JASDQU011403634.1:15145-28433 GCA_032191745.1 Picea mariana
TATGATTATAATTAACAACTTTACATTTACCATACGATTATAATTAATAATGCATTAGTAACAAAGAAAATAAATCTCTTCTACATAAATATCATAAAAGCCTCGATAACATAATATAATACTTACATAAGCATGATTATCAGTTTGATTGGTACTTGGACATGTTGGTTGAAAGCTTGAAATGTTGATTTGCAAAAGCAGAGGTTGTCAACGTCTTGTTCCCATAAAGGTGCTCGTCGTAGTTCATTTGCAACCCCTTCTCAAAACCAGTTATAATTACATTTCTTCGTCTACTTGAAGCTGCAAATACTTTCGTGAGACAATGGTTGAAGTTACTTATACTGTCTAGGGACAATATTTGCTATGCGTCTCAATTCCTCCATAGATTTCATTCCATATGAATTCTAATAAGAGATTTCATTCTGCTCTCTGATAATGAATATTGGATTGTTTTCCTGAGAATGTTTAGATCTCTAGTCGAATTAATGTAACGAGAAGGAAGTTGAAGTTATTGATAAATTATGGCTTGAGTTAATCAATATACACTGGAAAAAGAAAAGATGAGGGATTCTGTCAATCCAGAAGTAGATTGATTCTATGTAGTAGGAAGCACGCTTGCTTTGGCACCCTTGGAAACTACTCAAAGTACATTGAAGTTGACCATTAACGTTAGTTTTTCAGAAAAATACCTAGATTTGTCGATAGATAATAGAGAAGAAGAAGTAGAATGCCAGACTCCTAAGTCAGAGGAGTACAATATACCTATGGTGCTCTTATGTCCTCCTACACCACTCGAACCCAAGTTGAATCTGATAAAGAGAAAGTTACTTGCAAGTCCTCTCGAAGAATTTTACATTCTCTCTAATTTTGATCTACGCTCGTTGTTCGGTTCAAATCTTGCAAAGATCAGTCACCAACGTATGAAGAGAAAAGTCCTCCTATAATGTATAAAGTCCTCCTAGAATTTCTAACAACTGCATGAATTAGGATTTGAATCCAGAGTTTAATTGATAATAAGCTCCATTTGCGGTCATGGTTGAATCAAATGGAAATTGATACACAAATTGAACAGTTCTTGTTTTGTAAAGTCATGATGATTGTAATTGTGATGCAGTTGTTCCTTGTGATGATCGTGATCCTAATTCATATCTTCATGAGATGCGGGACCAACAAGTCTTCAATCTTTTACTTCTAAGAAACTGTAAACCAAAGAACCAAATCAAAGATTCTAGTCGCTTCCTTCTTGTAATCATTGTAAATGAGTTTGCATAAAATCATTTTCCAAATTCCCACCATCCCATACACACTGACCACCCAAAATTGGGGATGAGATTCATTAGCCCATGTGAGTAGTTGCTTATGAGAATCTCCATGTTAAGGTTTTCCATTACACCAAAACCCGCATGTATATTAATAAACTTCCAAACTAGCAACATCACCTTGAGTGGGCGGTTAGTCCCATGTTCACAGGGTGGTGGTTAGTCCATGGGATCAATTCCCAGAGGTGTCATGGTTAGTCCAACACTCCAATGCTAGACCCCACACGGTTAGAATATGGTAGATGTTGAAGAAGCACTTTTGTGTGAGATTGTGTAGACTCCACAATCAAGCTATTACATGAGCTCATCAAATTTGGTCTTCCATTATGGAATTTATATGGGGATCTTAAGGTTGCAGAGGAGGAAACAACAAAGACATTCTCCTCGCTATCATTTGGCACAATTAATCAAGTCTCTAGCCTCTTCAAGGGCATCCTTGATTATTTCCAAACATATTTTGACTAGCTCAGATAACCTTTTTTGCTATTTGAATTAGGTGTGTCTATAACACAAGGAGACATCCATACGAGCAAATTCAATATTGAAAAGTTAAAGGTTATCCCTTAACTATGTAACATCATTTAATTGTTGAAGACAAGACCAATAATAGTGTTGATAGCGTTTGTTGCCACTTTGATCCCAATATCCATGGCCATATT
The DNA here is from genome assembly GCA_032191745.1 of Picea mariana. Taxonomy (NCBI): domain Eukaryota; kingdom Viridiplantae; phylum Streptophyta; class Pinopsida; order Pinales; family Pinaceae; genus Picea; species Picea mariana. The sequence goes on from JASDQU011403634.1 coordinate 17,124, forward strand.
AGCAAAAGACAAAGAGACATTGGGAATTGAGTGAAGATTGAAACAAAAACTAAGGACAAAGAATTAAAAGGACAAAATAAAGTATGTAACAAGGAAGAAAATGGATTTAAAATCTACAGTGGGTTGGATGATTGTAATACATAATCCATGAATTATTTAATATACATGAAGTGCACATTGTTTTGAAAGGATAACAAAAACATTAACTTATAAAAATATATAAATTACATCATAAAAAAAAACAACAAAACAAAAATACTATATACTATTCTCACTTTTTAAAAAACATGTATTCCAATATCCTCACCCATTTTTTAATAGAAGGATTATTCAACCCAACCCTACCCTACCTTACTTTCACCTTTCAAAAATGTTTATTCCAATGACATCACCCTCACTTAAAAAAAAAAAAAATGTATTCCCAAAACCCAAAGGTTTATTCCAAAAACCCTACCTAATAAAATAGGAACATAATTTTATTTTATTTTATTTTATTTTATTTATTTTTTTTTTTTATACTAGGGGAATCGGTAACAACGACAGTATCGTACTCGCGTGACACGGGGTCGAATCCTGCCGGCTGCCTTATAACCCCTAGGGAGAAACGCACAGCCCGCAAGCACGCCCTCCGAGTAAATTGGGGTGAGAATCGACCTTGAGACCTCATTTTACATAGTTCCTTCCATTTACACGGCACTTGCCAATCGGTCTACACCCCTGCGGGCAAAATAGGAACATAATTACCGTAACCTTAAAAAAACGTTTGTTCCAATAACCTCACCTTCTCCCTCTCACTTTTAACAAAAGTTTATTCCAACCCCCCAACAAACATGTATTCCAATATCCTCACCCTCATTTTTTTTTTAATAGAAAGGTTACCTTGAGACCTCATTTTACATAGTTCCTTCCATTTACACGGCACTTGCCAATCGGTCTACACCCCTGCGGGCAAAATAGGAACATAATTACCGTAACCTTAAAAAAACGTTTGTTCCAATAACCTCACCTTCTCCCTCTCACTTTTAACAAAAGTTTATTCCAAACCCCCCACAAACATGTATTCCAATATTCTCACCCTCATTTTTTTAATAGAAAGGTTATTCAACCCAACCMACCCTACCCTACCCTACCCTACCCTACCCTACTTCCACCTTTCAAAARTGTTTATTCCAATGACATCACCCTCACTTAWAAAAAAAAAATGTGTATTCCAAAAACCCCACCCAAAAAGGTAAGGRCATAATTATCCTACCCTCAAAAAAAAAAATTGTTTGTTCCAATARCCTCACCCTCTCACTTTTAGAAAAGGTTTATTCCAAAARCCCCACCCAATAAGGTGAGGGCATAATTATTGTACTCAACTCACCTTTTCAAAAAAATTATTCTATAAAACCATATCCATAGCTACATATGGAAGTGCTTACCACTTACTCTTTTCAAGTTAAACCGACGATCTCTCAACTTGGCATTTGCATTAATCATAGAAAGTGCTTACACTCGGCAAGTCAAACACGAACAACAAAGTGTAGTAGTTGTACCCTGGTTTTTCTTTCTGCGAAGCTTTTATAGTTAGTATCAATCGCTTGAACAAGTAGTACATAGTGTAATATAGCTTTTATATCTTCTCCAAATCATGATTTATTTGAAGATAAAGTGTCAAGTTTATTAAGTATATCATCATCGATGTCTTGTCCTATGGATTAGGATTTAACCTAACAACAAGCAATATTAAATAAGTAGTGCTTTCACTTCAACATTAAATATAGATGTTTGACTAATATATTACGTATAGTGGTTGTCAACCATGCACATCATGGATCTGTACTACCACCCTTTAATCTAATATTTCACATTCTTATAGGTTTTATCCTGTATCAACCTACAACCATATTGAATAAAAGATAGATAAAGTAACAATAAAGCATAGATGCAAGTGGGTAATTATACATGTAAATAATGAAGCATCATATACACAAGTATAATAGACTAATTAGAATTTTATAATAGAATCCAAAGCAAATAAGCTCAAAACTACTAGAAGAAGAAGATGATGGTGAAGTTGAAGAGGATATGTTCCAACACAATTGATGAGATTTCTAAATAACAAATTATGATGGAATTATTAATTCAAAAACATTAATAGAGTGGATAAGCAAGATGGAGTGCCACCTCAAGTTTGAAAGCATAAAAGATTTGCAATGGAAAAGATTTGTCAATACAAGATTGACAAGTCATGCTATAATATGGTGCCATTTTGTATAGCACGAGTGAATTTGAAAGAGTAAAGAGAAGATTCAAAATAAGAAGTTAGATGGCCATAAATATTTGAGAAAAAATATTTCTTGTAGATTACAAATAGATTGTGTTCCAGTACTTGTACAATTTGAAATAAAATGATCAAAGTGTTTCAAAGTAAAAAAAAAAAGAATTTTACAAAAATTCTATATGTATTGGATACAAAGATTTTAGAATATAGATTTATCATAATTTGTGCAATAAATATAGATAACTAAAGTGAATGTATGACTAAAGTTTTATGGAATTATAAAAAAGATTTTCACGACACATACACACATAAATTTAGTCTTAAAAAAATCTATAATTCCATTGAAATTTATAGTTCTTAATATGTGCATTTTCTTATAAAGAATAATGGTATATAAAGATTCATTGTATTAATATCTGCATGATCTTGCTAAACTATAAGGAAAATACTTGCATGATCTTCGTAAACTATAGAAAAATAGACTTATAAGATTTAATTAAAATCTATGATGAGATGTTAGGAAGAAGGTGCTTCATGACTAAATGTGCTTGTTGGATAATTTTTGAATTTTTTTCCTTTCTCTAATAAACTTCATAATATTCTACATCGGAGGAAGATGGAGCCGCTATGGATTTTGTCTGCAGCGGCTAGGGTTTAACCCTAGTCGCTTGTGACCCCTGCGTGTCGGCCATGGAGGTGGACTCCACCGCTATTGTTGGTTCCTTGGTTCAGGGGGGGGTTCCTTTCATATCTATGCTCAAGCGGGGGTCTGTTCTATAGTCTAGTGCTTCTTTTCGAGATGTTGTTCAGAGAGTTTATGCTCCCTCGTCTTCTTCTTTTTTGGTTCAGGAAGCCCCATCCCTTGTCATTCTCACGGGGCAAGATGTTGAAGAAGAGGAGGAATATTACAGATCCGTGAGTTTGATCAGTCGCTTCAATGGTTTTTGGCCAAAGTTAGTTGATCTTAACAGCTGGATCTCTGTTACATGGATCCCTATCATGCAACAACAAGATTCCATTCATCCTTGTGCAAAAGGTTTTTTCATAGTCAAGTTTGACATTCAAGAAGATTGTGATCTGATCTTCAACTCAACCCTTGGTTTTGGGGAAACTTAGGTTTGTTCATGAAACCTTGGTCTCCTTCTTTCAATCCATATATTGACATTCTCTCCTCAGCCCCAATTTGGGTGAGACTCCCTAATCTGCCCCTGCATTTTTGGGGTTTTCCCTCTCTCGAAGCCATTGGCTCGGCATTAGGAAAGCTCCACTTCAAAAGATGTGAAACTATGATGCACAACACCTCTACTTATGCCCGTATTTGCATGGAAATGGACTTCAATAAAGGATTCCCAGCTAAAGTTATTCTTACTGGTAAAAATTACTCTTGGCCTCAGAAACTTAACTATAAGAGAGTCTCCTTGCACTGCAGATCTTGTTTTGAAGCAAGTCATCTTTCTTCCCATTATCCCAAAGGGTCCAAAAATATCAGAAAGCATCAGAAATCCCCTTGGTGGGTTGGATCTAATGACAACCACCAAGTAATTTCAAAAGCCTGCAAAGAGCCTCCATAAGACATTGAAAAGCCTCCTCATTCAGATCCTCCTATTCAAGACACTTCATTATCTCAAGACTCGTGCCAAAACTCCACTGAGAAGCCAGAAAAAGAGGCATCTACCCTTTAGGACTCAGATAAGGGACTTCGGATACAACAAGCCCCTCGACCATCGACAAGCTGAGCAGATCAAGTTGATGTTGTTGAGGTTTCATATCAAGAAAAACAAGAAGCTTCAGGTCAAGAAAATTTAGGTATCATAGACATTACAAATGGTCCAACATCTGCAAACGACGTTTGGATGGTAGTTGGAAAGAAGAAGAAAGTACATGTAACATCATAGCCAATGGTAACATGAAGTTAGGCCCGCAAGTCAGGCAAAAAGACGAGATCTTCCCCAAGAAATTAATTCATATGCAATGTATCTTCACGTTTATCCTCAGAGTCTTTTTCCGAGTGTATTTAGTAAGATTGTTCTGTTTGAAGATTACATTTGAGCATTAGAAAAAATCATCAGTAGTCTATAGTAGTTGTCTATTTAAGGCCTCGAGTTGGCTTAGCTTTGCAAGATTTTGTAACTCCTTTATGGTCTCAACCACACCTTTTTTATTATAAAATTTTCCAGTTTCTGTTAAAAAAAAAAAGTTAATTAAAATCTCTACAATCATAGAAAATTCCTAAATTATAGAAAAATACATTAGAAGAATTTAATCCTCCAAAGAAAAGGCTTGGAATAATCAAAATATGAAGAAAAAACATTTGAATTTCAAAATTTAGTACTTTTGTATGGAAGGCAAGCGTTTAAAACGTAATATAAATTATGCATGCATTAGCTTGGGCCCATTCTACATTCTCGATATTAAAGAAATTGGAATAGTCAAGGAAACACAATTGAATCATGATGTCCGCTAAAGGGTTTTGTCAATGAAACTTGCCTTAAAACTCTTCAAAGGTTGAATCATGATGTCCACTTAAGGGTTTTGTCAACAAAACTTGTCTTAAACTCTTTAAAGTATATAAATAACTATGAAGACTCTATTACTTTTTGGGGCAAGGGAGAAATAATCTATAGTGTATAGATTTAATTTTTAAATTAAGTTGAAGATAAGTAAAATGGTGTTAATCCAAAGAAGGGTTAAAAACGAGTTTTAAATTTGTCGTCAATCATAGTTAAGATATTTTGTATGTTTTTGAAAGAGGGTGAGAAAAATGTATAATTTACAACTTCAAATTTTAAATTAAATTGAATATGAATAAAATAATGTTAATCTAAAGAAGACTAAAGAGAATTTTAATTTTATGGTTAATCATAATATTTTGACTTTTCCATAAATATATACATATGGATGAAATATATGCTCATAAAAGAATGTTAATTAATTCATTAGGGTTAGTGCACCTACGCTCACATATGGGTCTTTGCTTTAGACCTTGTGCATTCGCTTTGATTTTTGTAATATCTCGGTGTGTTTCTAGTTAAGGCTTTATCATTTTTATGTATGGTAGTGACATAAGAATACTAATGCAATGTCATAGGGAAAGTGCAATGTCATAGGGAAAGGGATAAGTGGAAGTGAAAAAATCATGCTTTAATGCATGTTTAATATTGGTATTAAATGTATATTTGATATTAGTGTTATGAGTTAAGTGTATTTGTTTGAAAACAATATAAAAGTAAAAGTATATTAAGAAAATTGTTAGGTTTTTTTAATATATTAATATATTTGAATTAGTTAAGAGAAGTTGAGGAAAAACATATAAAAAGTTATTTACATGTATATATAAATTAAGTATATACAATGATGTTATAGAGAAAGATAAATCGATGTAGTAATTTTTTAATACAAATTGAAATAAGGGAAATAGTTGCAAAGCAGTTAATCCCCGCCTAGATTCTACCAACATAAGTATTAGTTTAAAGCTCAGTTTCTAGAGCTTTGTAGACAAAAGTTCAAGGGATCTTAAAAGGACATTTATGAATAAAGGAGGATAAGTACGATGTCTCTATTCAAATATTTTTATAAAAAATACACATATAATCAATTAAATGTTGGATATATAGATATATTGGATGGATAATCAAAGGCAGATCGACGTGTCTAGATAAAAGGATTGGTATTCATTGTCCATATTCTCCATATGTTAGTAAGTGTTTTCCAGGCTCTCTGCCCAACTATTTTCTCGGAATGCTTTGGGAAAAAAAAACGTTATGGATTTTTAAATTATTGAACTTTATGTAGAGACTATGAAACTATATTATTGGCTATAACAATTTTACGTGCTAATATAAATACTCAGTATAATCCTCGATTCCTACACTATAGCTATTAAAAACAAAAGAAAATGAAATTAGATTGTGGATATGAAGCAAAACATATTGATGTTGATTTTGGTGGATTGTTTAACCCTCACTCAATTGCTTCGTCCTTATTTTATCGTTAGTTAATAATGGAATACATATAATTGTAATTACTCAAAATTTACTAAAGTATATTGAATGGTAAAAATTGTAAACAATTATAAGGAATCAACAATTATATTCACTGTCCCCTAGGTGTAGGACAGTCGATGACGGAGTGTGTTGTTAAGGCACTTCGTGATGTTAAAGGCATTGGTTCGAAACCTACGGGGACAAAAAATCCAACCATGTTAAGGGTTGGTGTGGCTCATGTCGGGTGCGATCCCCAGGTGATTTTGACGGCTTAGATGCCCCTGAGTCGTGGTTTCTCAGCCACGAGCTAGTCCCGCAGGTCACAGACAAACTAGCAAACAAACAAAAAAAAATTGTATTCACTTAATGAACTAAATCCACAAATATAATGATGGTAATAATTAAAGGTGAGTGTAATTTGTGTAATTATTCCCGAGCATTCATAATTAAGATAATGATGGTAATAATTAAAGGTGGGTGTAATTTGTGTAACAATTCATGAGCATTCATAATTAATATGTATATAATCACTACTAATGAAATCATACCCTATGTATGTTTAAACAGTAAATATCCATTTGCGAAAATTTATTCTGCATTTTTACTTTAGAAAGAGAATTTAAGTCAATGGTTACTGCAAGTTTTAATTGTTTAGGTCACGAAACTATGAAGGGAATGGGTTATTTTAACACACATGGTAGGAACGATTTTAGCAATATTTAAATTCTTGATCAAATAAATATATAAACGATGAACGTAGGAATCAATATAGAAATCTTTAAAGAATCAAATTTATAAATTGTGAAAGAACTATATCAAGAATTCACGTAAAAAGTCTTAACCCTAATGCATCCAGAATTCAAATTTTTGTGTGGATATCATTCGTAAATTATGTTATTATGTTGAGGTTAAAGGTATGCTGGCACAACAGGTATGTTGGCGCGTTGTGCATCATTCTGGAAAATAAAATTGGCCATAATCATAGAGATTATAGTGTGTCCGACAGTCACTTGAGGCAAGGGTGCAAACTAATTATAAATACCTCGTTTAGATGACTAGAACAACAGTTTTCTAATATTGCCATCCACGGGTAAAGATGAAGAAATATGCATGACTTCAACAGTAAGTAATAATTTTTGGAAGGAAAGATATCTTAGTCAACTAACAGAAGAGATTGGGGTATAGTTTAAAACAAATTCATGATAACTGGAAGTGATTATGAATAAGACAAATATTTACTCGCAACCTCCACCACTTGAGGAACACCCAAGCCAAAAAAAAATTCCAAGCACAGATGATTTCAATATTGTCACACCACCCAAGGGAAACTATTCAATCCAAACAAAGCGATCTATTGGGTTGAAATCGATGTAGGTGTACGATTAGAGGATTAAATCGTACCAAGGAATTTTTTTTTTCTTACTGCGTCAAGAAAGGAATTTTTACAGAGCTGGTTAAATTAATTTTTTATTTTACTCGTGTGGGAACAAGAATCGCGCCATTAAATTATTGTGCACCCTTTTTACTTAGAATATACTATTGATTAAGGTTGGTTGTCATTGATGGAAACCCTTGAATAAAGTATGGTCACGAATTCCAGTAGCACAAAGGTTTGGATAATGGACCCAATGTTGTTTCACGTATAATGGTATAATTTTTAATATATCTTAAGATAATACTATTCTATATGGATAGTACATATCATTCCATTTTCAGTGGTATGTGGAATGGCACATAACTCCTCACGGTTAGAGAGTTATGGCCATGTGAAGTTGGAGAACCAAGGTTTGGGTAATGGACCCAAGTTTGTTTGATGGATAAAAATATGAATTTTGATATATTTGAAGTTAATACCATTTTATATGGATAGTACATGTCATTCCATTTCTTTTGGTATGTGGAACGTCAGATAACTCCTCATGGTTTGAGAGTTATGGCCTTACGAAGTTGGAGGACCCTCATTTGTCATATAGAAGCCCCAAAAGGTCAAAGTAGTCAAAGTGGTTTCAGAGATTTTAATAGGTAAATAATAAAGTGAAGTGATGAGTGTACTATAATTCAAACTGAATACAAAATAAATTATTTAAATAATAAATTTAATGGAGAAATTAGAAGTGGGTTAACCCTAAAATAAGGAAAGTGGACAAAGTGACCTAGAAGATGTTTTTAAGGAAGCTACTTGGAGAGTATAAATAAGAGGAAATGCTCTCTCATTTTAATCACACTTGAGCATATTGAATATCTATAGGTGTCTAAGGTAACCAAAGAATATCTAATCCAAATTTCTGAGGGAAGGTGAAGAAAAGAAGGCCAGAATTCAAGTAAGGATAAATTATTTTGATGATGCTTTCTAAGGTATGTTATTTACAGGTCATATCATCATTTTCGCAATAACATTTTTTCTATAATGATTCAGACCGTCAAATGGATATTCCATTGGGGAAACATATCCAAGTATATTTGGTAAAAAATTCATCTTGTGGGTCGTTGTATTTTTGGAGTTACACTCTGTGGAAAATAGGGTTTGTGGCTAGTCCCGAAACTAGTCTAAAACAGGTGTTTCGGGTAAAAACATCATAAATTCTTCATAACATATCCAAATTCAATAAGACCAAATATGTTGATTATATTATAGTCTTTAGTATGTTGTGTAACAGTTTCATATCAATTCAACAAATATTTTGTGTGGGGCACGCTCTATAAGGTCTCTCTCTAGAATAAGCCAAAATTCAGCAAGGTATGTCATTCTTGCTATAACTCATTTTCTGAGAGGTTCCAAGTAGTGACACCTGGAGGAATTGCATAAACACATTGAAGAACATTGTGTATAATTTTTAGATATTTATTCATTACAAGTACAAATTTATGATTATTTCAAGTTAGGGTTGTTGACTAATCCAAAACTAGTCATGTGAGACTAAAGAAAAGTTTGATGAAAATGCTAGTCTCTTGTTGTTAAAGCTAAGGAAGGGTTGCAGGTATGTGATCATATACACTAGGTCTATTACAGAGTTACAAATCATATTTGGATGATGATATTGATGAGGGATTTTGGTTGAGGTACANCGTTGTATTTTTGGAGTTACACTCCGTGGAAAATAGGGTTTGTGGCTAGTCCTGAAACTAGTCTAAAACATGTGTTTCGGGTAAAAACATCATAAATTCTTCATAACATGTGTTTCGGGATTTCTTGCACCGGGAGTTCATGATGCGCTTCTTCCTCGAAATCCCGATCGACAAGAAACCTGGGCTTTCTTTCATTCGCGCCCCAAACTTAGGGAAAATGGGTTTTCACCCGCTTCTTTGCACTTTCCTCCTCCCTCACAAGAAATGTCGCTAACATTAGGATCCATGGGGGATAGATTCATTCCTGTGATGCTCTAAGGACTCTTTTTGCAGATCCAGTGCCTTGCTGTTGGGATATGGAGTTGAGATCAAACCTCTTGCTGAGAAATATATGCTGAAAAGTAAAAAACCAAACAAACTAAACATAGATGCTCCAAGGAGCTTATTTATGTACAGTCCTAAGCTAATAAAATCTTTTACATGGGGCTAGGTGAAAGCAAACTTCCACCATAGCCATCCAAGCAACTTCCTGAATAGAAGCTCCTTCCTTCTGTTGATGATGGATAACATACGATGTAACTAGGAGATCAGAATGGTTACATCATTTAATTCATCTTCTAGGACTGCCGTGAAGATGAAGGTGGGCGGCTCCAAGGCATAAAGGAAATGCCACTCCATGTATTTGCTGATAGGGTCATAGAATGAGTGGCCAATTCCAGAAAATTGGCGACAGGTAGCCTCCTCTACTACACAGTTGTTCACCTGTGGCTGAATATTCTTGACAAGCATAGGTGAGTGGACAACTATCGAAGGCTCACTGATCTCAGGCGGTGGCTGCTCGCTGATTGGCTCTGGATAGACAATGAAAAGTGCGCTCAACTGCTCTTCTGGTTCTTCCTGCACTTTCCCCATCTTGTAAAAAGGGAATGGTCTCCCAATCCTTCTCTTCAATCCCAAATGTAAATACATCATGGGAAATCTCATGAAGGAAGAAAGAACAATCCTCTTCCACAATGGATTCTTCACTTAAATCTGAGACGACAGGCTCATCGGGGGTAGATGCCAACGCATCTAAGAAATCTTCAATAATATCTTCAAAAGAGTTGCTCAGAGCGTCTGCCTTGAAGACTGGAAAATCCTCTTCGTTGCCTTTAGATTCCAATATTGCACGTTGGGCAGTGGGGGATATCGCCTGCTCCATTAGTTCACTTAGAGCATCTTCTTCTGAGGCTGGAGGATCCTCTGTACATCGTTTAGCTTTTAACCTTTCCAGTTGGGCAGAGAGGTATTTCATCTGCTCCATCAACTCACTCAGGGCACTTTCTTCCTCCCTGGGATCTTCATCACTTTCATAACCTGCCTCTGATGCAGACGAATGGGGAGGAGAAAGAGCTGAGTTTTGATCCAGGTCATCAGGATCATCCTCACAGCCTACGTCTGAAACAACGTCATCTAATATAGAGTTGTGGTATCCCTCACCACAGTTATGACAAACTAACGCAGAGGGATAAAACTCCTGACAATAGGCGGTGAAAGCTGCATGAAATTCTGAAAGTGAAGAAATGCTAGCAGGGGGTAAAGAATGATACCATTTACGTGCATCCCCTGTTAATGAGAACATGAACATCTTCAGCAATACATCCTCATGATGTATCTCCCACTGATGCATGAGTTCATGAAACTCCCAGAGATGTTGAGCAGGGTTGTCCTCTTCACGCTCTCTAAATCTGGGCAAATAATCGCTCCATTCATCCCGAGAAGCGACATCATTAGAAAAACCAGGAATAGCAGAAAAATTAAAAGGAGCAAACCTCCTAGCCAGGATTTTCTCCATATTGAACCAGTGGAGTCGCCAATTGATCCTCAAATCATGGATTCGCCAGGTGAACGATTCACATCTTTGAATATGCCTAGTCCTTGTTCACCATCAAAGGCTAGATCTTACGTTGTTTTTACCCCAGGAAGCTTCTCAGGCTGAGAAAGAAGCTGTTGAAA
>JASDQU011403634.1:34096-45000 GCA_032191745.1 Picea mariana
CAGAATTCAAATTCTTAGAATAGGTGTGTGCTTTATTTTTAGGATAGCATTCGAATAAAAGACTAGACGCTTGCCTGCACATACTGTGTATCAGCTCGAAGTATACTAGCCCTGGTTTGACAATTTAGTGATTCAGGACACTTAAAAATCTACAATTTAGCAGCCTGACAGTGATGAAGAAATATCCCAAAGGAGAATGCCCACTGGATGCTCTGTCGATGGCTGATTTCTATGCACATGGAGTGAAAATGAATTGGTGCAAATTCCTGATGACGGAAATGCTATAAGCCTACATGGATATGCATGAGAGAGGGGAGTATTTGATTTTTGGGTACCTCCTAGTTTCCTTTGCGATGTGGAAGTGGAGGTCATTGCAAGGGTGGGAGATAGCATTGACCCCATATTACCGAATTTCTATGAGATTTGACCCTTGGCAAGCAAGATTGGATAATGCCAATGTATCATTTAACAATGTCTCTTTCCTACAGTGGCATAATGAATTGAAGAATGCTATAGAATGCATGTAGATCCCATAATCCATGTTTAACATGCATACAATAAAAATCTGGTTTGGGATGAGAATATATCACACCTCTATGCATCCATGTATTGCGGGTCCTAAGAAGTTCCACACTCCCCTGCTACCCTACTATCTTGATGTAGAAGATTTGGATAAGGAATTTTTTTCTTGGCCTAGGGTGAGAGGGTAAAAAAGGCCTCAGGGATATCCTATCAACTGTCCTTGATTTCGTAGTGGTAGGCTCCAACTACAACAGATGTTCCTAGTTCTATCACATTAGTAAATAGATAATGCACACCTTCGGAGTTAGATTCAGAAGAGGATGAAGAAGATTTTCCAAAGACAATTCCATAGCTACCACCACTATCATCCATTCCTGTCAGTGTTTTATTCACAGGTAAGGATTTCAAAGAATCCTTCGAAATTTCTTTTTTAGTTCCATCTAGGAAAGTCCACACTAGCTCACTATTGTTATCTGCTAGTCTCCCCATTGTCACCGACCCCATCATTCCCGCTTCACTTCCACCACAATCACACATTCTGAAACCCTCCTTGTACACTATTCCTATTATCACCATCCCTGATGACCCTATGGTTTCAATTAAGGATACACAATCTACCCCCATTGTTGAAGAACTTAGTCGTCAACCACCTATTTCTGTTGCGGACGCTCTGCCCATCACTCCCTTGTCCCATGTTCATACTGATACTGAAATGGATGAGCGTGAGTCTATTAAATCCTTAACCATAGCTGACAAAAGTGATACTAATATTCCCTTTCCTTCATAAAATTTTCCACCAGTAAATGTCCCTAACCATGAGCTATAAAAATCTGCAGAAGAGGTAGTTCAATCACTACAAGATCCTCCACAAGTTATCATGGACATCCCTGAAGAAACCACGTCCTCTCAAAGCATAAGTTCCATCCGTGAGAGGGTTGAGCCACTCATTTAGGACCCTCAACATTGTTGAGAAATCCTATAGCTATGTCTATAATGAACATGGGTTGTTTCTTTGCTTCCTCATGATGTTCAAGAAAGACCTTCTTTTAGATTTCAAGGTAACTCTCTAGGTCCCGATGGTGCCAATACCCCTAGCTTCTTTGATAGGTCAATTGCAAGTGACCAACCACTTGCCTTGAGGATACCTATATATCATTCCATCACTAGTGATGATATTGGGGCTTGTTCCAGCCCATATTCGCTAAGTGTCATGTGTGCCTCGACTGCCCAGATAAAGAAACATTGTTTCTATAGAGCAGGTCAATGAGGAATTAATCCAACAGATGTAACACTTGAGGCATGAGTTAGAGGTAGTATTAGAGGATCGAGACCAAGCAAACACCTTGTGTGTGTAGGCTCAATCAACATTGGATGCTTTCTCTTAGAAGTTAGTTGAACTTTGGCCTACGATTCAACAAGTTGCGCCTTAGTTTCCAAACAATATTACTCCTATTGCACCAACACAATGTGTCGAACTCCTTGAAGATGCATGGTCACAACTAGTCGAGAATACAAACAGGATACAACAAAAAATGGATGAAATTCAACTGAAAGAGCAGGAGTAGCTCAAGGCTATGATGAAGAAATTTATGCAGGTGGTTGTGGAAGGAGATTTCGTTCGGTCTTCCCTTCATAACAATACTATAGAGTGCAACTAGATTTTTACAATGGTCAATGATTGGGTTGGTCTATTGAAAATATGGAATAATATCGCTAAAGAATTTTGAGTCCAATCTAGAATATGAATGCGGAGGCACGGGATATAATAGATCCCATTACACAGTAAGATAAATTCCAAGAAATTCAAGAAGTTGATAATAGGCTTGATGAACTATTTGAAGTTGCTCAGACTGCCAAGAAACAACTCTGTGACTTCAAGCCCGCAGTCTAGACTGCCTATGTTAATATGCACCAAGTATATTCCTAGAGGATACAAAATGGGACACTCTTCTCACCACTAAACCCTAGGATCTCGATGTTGCTACAATGAAACATGTTTTTGCGGGTGCCTCTATTTTGTTGTGCAAGTGGCAAGACCACTTGGAACAATATGACAATTTCCTCCGACAAGCACTACAATTTGTACCAAAGTTGGGCCCTTCATTTGAAGAAATCCCCATTAAATAAGTGAAAGTTTGATTCACAACGAGTCAAAAGTTGTGTTCGAGGCCTGTTGGGCCCTTCATTTTTGGATAAAGTGATAAGGATGAGTAAGCGACAAAAAAATTGAAATGCACCACGCAATAGTTGGAAGCTTCGAAAGCAGTGAAAGAGGAAATATTGGGGGTGGACCAAAGACATATCGGGCGCAGATAGAAGCATATTTGATTTAGTCAATTGACTTTGTCAAAGACTTACATTCATAAATAAAACAACAATGTAAAGAGACAAGGCTAATGTTCTTAATACTAGAGTTGGGTATTGTTTGGTATTGGCACTGTTGAATCTGTAGTGAGTCTAGAGTTTGTCATGAGTCCCGTAAGAGTATTATCTAAATATGTAAGGGTTAGATCTCATCTAGTGGGATAATGTGTTGGATATTTATGCATTTTGAGGCATAATCTGTTAGATATGACATGTATGAAGTCTTTAATGTTGTTGCAACTAATGAAATGGTGTGATTAAGGGTCTCAAAATTTGTTTTATGGTTATATGTTATGCTATGAATGGATCTGTAATTATGTCATGCATTTATTTATTCTTCTCCCATTATTATCTAAATGTTGTCACAACCTAATATCAGTGGTTAAAATATGGATATGAGTATTATAGGAATAGATCTGATTTTGTATCCTTTATAACTCCCTTCAACTTACAAGTCTCGGCTACGCTTCGAGTGAGACATCCTTCCTTTGTTGAAGGTTGAAAATATGAGTGTTCCTAGACAACAATGAAAAAATTTTGTTGGTAACTGTCGATTACCTTGGTATTGATTTTATGCCAACAAATGGTTCCATTGTCGGGACTGAGATTTAGAAGGATTTTTTAGAGGATGCCTCATCGGATCTACAACTTTGAGGTTGAAAATTTGTGGGAATGGAAGTGTGATGCCTTCATAAAGTAGGAGGCCAAGTTGTGTCATAATATTTTTAGGGGTGTGAAAGATACTATTTTCTATTATAATCTTGCTAGTGATGAATATGAGGTATTTTGGGTTAAATTCCTTGAAGATTTGTTTCAGTGGTTAGATCGGCTACAACAAGCCCCATAATAAAAAGATCCAGTTAAGAAGATTTATAATTGGAATACTGAAAGTATAACGGATTTTCATCGGCTAGATCGCCAGATATCATGAGATGTAGAATTCTTGGTGTAGACTACTTTGGAAGGATATATTATTGAGTTCACTGTAGAAACCACCAATCCTTTTTGAAAGTAGAAGTTGTATTCAGAGAAGGATCCAGAGGAAGACTGTTGCAGAAAATACCTTTGTGGATCAAGGTTTTGTAAGTGGAAGAAGGAATTTTTACCAGGTTGTCAAAGTTCATATGGCCCATTATTTTATACCACATCCAAGTTTCGACTATTTTCCCCATAAAACATTTTTCTCCATTAATATTATTAAGAATATACACATTATTTGGGGTTTTGATTGCTTTTGCAACCATCTTACCTAGATTTTCTTTTTTGATCTTGCATTATTGAGAGTCAAAAGTAAGAGTGTTTTCTTGGTCACATATTTGGATCACTCTAAGGAGATTGTGATTCAATTATTTAACAGATAGAACATTTTCTACCTTGGCCCTCCCATTGTCAAGAAGGGGAGTGCCTTTTCCAACTATATTTGTACTACCATTGTTTCCAAAGGTGGCACTACCTTCATTCGTCTTCAAGGTGATAAACTTTGTTCCATTTCCTAACATGTGACTAGAGAACTCACTGTCAATGTACCACTTATCCTTATTATTATTTTCATGTAGTGTTGTTTGTATGAACAATGATTTTTCTATCTTTTGTTTCCTTTGTTCCTGATTTGTTTCCATAATTGTTGGGGCTTCCTCTTTCTCAATTTTTTAAAAATCACGTTTGCATAATTTTTCCAGATTCCCACAATTATTGTAGTTGTAACATATGATGTTATAGTTAACAAATGGGAGAATGAGTTGTAATTTATCCTTGATAATTCATGGGTATCTTTGTTGTTGTTCCTCATGTAACCACCTTTATCATTCTTTTTACAATACACAACTTTATGACCAAAAACATTACAATAATAACAATAGCCAAAGAAATAATTTTGATACATGATTGTGTGATTCCATCTTAATGGGAGAGTCTTCATGAATCTATCCTTGTGAGGAAGATCCTTCTTTTGTGGAACATATTGATCTTCCTTCATGTTATCTTCAACCTTGATAGAATTCTTGATTATATCAACTTAACTCTTGGTCCTTTCTTCACTTGACTATTCTGAAGAGGTCGAGGTTTCTTCATTAGCAACTTCTATATTTTCACTGTACCCAAGATGGGTCCTGTCAAATGGTGATCTTTGACAATTTAGGATTTCATTCAAGGTTGTAGAGATCTTTTCGAATTTTGTGTTGGTATGTTATTTTTTCAACTCTTTTCTTAGATAGACTATTTCATATTCTAGACTACTGCAACTATCTTCTTTTACTTTTAGTTGGCCTCTTAAGACTTCTTCAATTCTCTTTGCCTCTTCTACTTGTGTTTTTAAAATGATGATGATCTTTTCAGTTTCACCATAGATTTATTTTAAACCAAGAATTTCTTTTGTGTACTTCTTCAGTTGCTCCTTTAGTATCCCTTTCTTATTCATTAGTTTATCTATTTCATTTATAACAGATATGATCTCTCCTTCAAGATCTACTTCTACATCAATCTCATAGTCTTGTTCTTTTGTTAGGTCCACATTTCCATTTTTAGGACATCAGTATGTGTTTGTACACACATAAAGAAAATTTATTATGTTTCACTATCACTATGATTGGACGAGCTGTTGTCTTCATTGGTATATAGATTTTTCTTTTGTCTATAGAAATTTTTCTTCCTTTCAATCTTACCCTTCTTGTACCTTTTGAAACTAGAATCTTCTATCACATTGCTATTTCCATTCTTTGCATAAGGAAATTTAGAAGCAAAGTGTCCTACTCCTCCATAATTAAAGCATTTGAAGGGAAGCTTACCTTTGTATTTGCCTGTCTCGCTCTTGAGATTTTTGACAAAGTTAGCTTCTTCCTCATCTAATTCACTGTTTGAGCTGTCATATGTTTTGTATTCTTCTATGTTTGTCTTCTTTGAAGATTTGAAATATGCTTCCTTCCTTGCTAGTTTTTCTTCCTTATCCTTTTATATTCTCATTTCATATGCAATAAGAATTCCATGCAATTAATCCATTGTTAAATTGTCTAAGTCCTTCATTTCCTCAATGGAAAATATCTTGGAATTGAATCTTGAGGGAAGTGATCTAAGCATTTTTTTCACAATAGTGGTTTCTTTAATCTCTTCACCAAATCCTTTGTTGTCATTGACAATATTATCTATTTGAAGAAAGTATTCTACAATACTCCCTTCTTCTTTCATCTCAAGGGTCTCGAATCATCCTCTATAAGTTTGTAATTTTTCCTTCTTGACTTTTTCATCTCCTTCATAAATTTTCTATAATTTGTCCCATATTTTTTTTACCGAGGCACAATACATGACTTTAACAAACATTGATTTTTCCAGACCATAAATAATTGCATTCTTGGATTTAGAGTTATTTTCTTTGCGTTTTATAGCAGTTGGAAGTATAGGTGGGGTTACTAGATCCATGTAACCATTCTCAACGACACTCCAAACTTCAAATCCAAGAGACATCAGATAGATTTTCAGTATTTTTCTCCATAATGCATAATTTACTTCCATTCAAAAATGGAGCTCTGTTTGTAGAAAAACCTTCCTTATCCATGTGTGTTGTAGGGATTCACCTTCTAGTAGTTAGACTAATTTTGAAGGAACCCGCTCTTATACCAATTGTCATCACACTTACTTATATTGAGAAGGGGGTGAATCAGTATAAGACTACTTTTTCTTTTCTTATAGTTTTTACCAATTTGTTACTTCACTAATTATAAGCAGTTAATGAGAAATGCACATACACACATATAATTCATTGTACACATATATTTAACATGGAAACCCAAATTGGTGAAAACCACAAAAAATGTTTCTTTATAAAATCTTGTAGGCACCAATCTACTGTTACAATGCTTGCAGACACCAACTTGTAGAAGAAATCAATCTCCTCTCCTAAGAAATGACTCATAAATAACATTTGCAGGCACCAACCTATAGGAGACACCAATCCCCTTGACCGAGAACCAAATCAGTTCTTTCTGTAGGCACCAACCTAAAGATGTTATATTCACATGCACCCACTTGCAAGGTACATCAATCCCATTAGATGAGAACCAACCTAACAAAGCCTATAAATACCAATTTTACTAGAAACATCAAACTCCTTAAGCTATTAACAATACTCGATTATCTCTTTCCTTCAAGCCTTCACTTATACAAGTCTGTTCCTCTATATCTACTATCACAATTATCAATATGCATAATTCCAACAGTCCCTTTGTCCTTGCACCTCCCAACCACCCTTACATTATCTTCCTTTCATTCTCTAGCATCCTCGAACCTTAGAGCCTCAGAGATTCTCTTCACATGATCCACACTTACTCTCACTTCTCAATATGCCATAATGTTTCCATTTTTTTAACCCCTTGAATTGGATTTGAGCATCATTATTTATACAAAAACATACACCCAAAGGTTTTTCCACATATCCAAATAATTTTTTCATGGGTTTATCTCCATATCCTTTTGAATCTCCTTGAATCATTCCGTAGAAAGATCCTTTGAACTCGATCTTCAATTACCTTTCATTGCACTCCATCTGCTTCTTTGGACAGAGCATGAACCATGATTCTCAACAGCCGTTGGATCATATTAAGATTCAATTTCAACCATTGATCTACTTCATTATCCACCGATACACCCTTAGCGCTCAACATTCATCGATTCATCTTCTCAATTAAATCTCACCCATTGATATCATTCCCCGGTCATTAACACACACAACATAGCTTCATTGTTCATCAATCATTCGCTCATCCCATATTAAATCACAATCATCAATCTGATTCTCTATCCATCTCAACATGTAACATATCCTTGATGCGTGGCCACCGTCCAATATAGACCTCAAATTAATCTCGATCGTTGATCCAGTTCTCACATAGTTCAATCCTTTAGCTCACAACCAAAATCCAATCAAATCTCTGATTAGCCTCAACCATCAATTTGTTATCTTGATGGTTTTACTACGGGTCTAAGGAATATCTTTTCATACCTTCATGGCCTCCATAATGCACCTTCACATTCCACCGCACTCATTTTTCACCTATACTTAGATGCATTTCCAATCATTTCTCTATGGGTATAACACATATCTTTTCATACTTCCACGACCTCCAGAATGTACCTTCGCATTCCGCTGCACTCACTTTGAACCCATGCTTAAAAAAAAATCTAAGTATTTCACCGTGAGTCCATGAGACATCATGAGCCATTAGATCTCTTTCCCTCTAGGTTGTACGATCTGTGACAAGTGGCAACCTCCTGGGTCGTTGGATCTCTCACCCTTTGTGCCATCCAATCAGTGACAAGTGATGACCTCCTAGGTCGTCCAATCGATTCCTCATACTTAGATAATTTTTGAAATCTCACCGCGGGTCTAAGCCTTTTCTCAATTCACTTTTCTATCTTTGTGACCTCGTCCGTCCGACTATTGTTCTTGGTACATAGTTATTTATTTGAAATATATTGGTACATAGTCATTCTTGATACTTAGAAAATTCTCAATATTTCACCGTGGGCCGTGGGTCTACAACATTTTCCCAATTATTATATCTATGACCTCATCTGTCTGACCTATTCTTGACACAATTGATTTTTTGAAACTCCTACTGCATGTCCGCAAGACATCCTCATCCGACCAACTAATTCTTGACGCTTTATCAATTTTTCAAACTCCTACCACGGGTCTCATACACTTAGTCATTTTTCGAACTCTCACTGTGGTTCTTTAGGTATGCGGGTTCATGCTCATTTATTCACATACTCTCGATTCTCTGTCGTTCTCACTATCTACATGATGTCTTGGTACTTAGTCATTTTTTAAGATCTCTTGTGCCGATGTTGCAGATGAGGTGGATTCCATGTGGATGTCTTCTTCATGTACACTGGATGACATGGATTCGGTACATGTCCTGACATGTGGCATCACTGACATGGAATTCTTCTGATGTGGCATTCATATAACTAGACATGTGGCATTGATGAGGTTGTTATCATGGCCCTGACGTGACTAAGCTGGCCCACTAAGTATTAGACCCCAATATTTGATCTTAATCATTGATATCTAGAGATGAATGATCATGATTTATCCTATTCTGGGTCCATAGTTCTCTACACCAAAATTTAACACATTTCACATGGTTCCATGACTCTTCGTTCACATTCAAACTGTGTGATTTCATGTTTTCATTATAAACCCTTTGTAGTTGTTTTTACTCACAAATGTGGGAAATGTCAATATGGGTTTTGCCCTGCTATCTCTTGCATGCTCGAGACTTCATTGGGTGCTTGATATCCCAGTGGTATGACTTATCCTTATGTTTGTGTGGCTTGAATTCACTTGGATTAACTGTTCACTGTCGTCCTGCCTTCAACACATGCTCAACACTTCCTCTACACTCTTCTTCTTCTGTTTGTCCATGGATTCATGTTTCTAGTTTTGGTTCGATCCTTGGGCATGTCATTTGCAGGGTCATTTCGTTCCTCTTTCCTTCATTCACACAGAGTCACCATTATTCTTTAAACCCGTGCAACCATAATTCAATTTGTTGTATTTTCTCATAGTCACTTTGTCTTCAAGGTAAACAAAGAACACTTGCAAAAATTTAACAACGCATAGTCATATTTCATACACAAAGGATTATAGATTTGTAGAGACATTCATAGTCTCCTCTTATCATTTACAACAATGACAATGTCTCCCCCAATATTTGACATCAATGACAACATGATTTCCAACAGTGGATCCAACTTGCATACTTTTCCATTTACTCACACGTTGACCATAACTTTGACTTGGCTCCTATGCTGACTTGGTAGACTCTCAAATTGGGATGATAGGTGGATGAACATATAGTGCTGATTTGGAATCATCTCCAAGTCATGATCTCAACCTGGAGTGTGTGCAACCATGTGGAACTACGATTCTTCTACAAAAACAATTTAGTGGCTACATAAATATATTTAAGTTGATACAAAATCTATGATTCTATAGCGATGTATTAAAGTAGTAACTATTTAAACTAAATTTCATAAGGAAGAATAAAATATGCTTAAAATTAACAATCTACCTTGGATATTCTTCAATATACAAATTATGTAGCTTAGAAGGATAATCATGGAAAAAAGGGTAAAATGGAGTGTAAGATAGCTCATAAATATAGGTTTTGGAGGGAAATTTGTAATAGGAAGGTGAAAAAAAAGAGTATGATTTGAGGACCCAACATCTCCCTCACATGGAAGATGTTGCATGTCCTCATGCAACCAAAAGTGTACTCTTATCCCCCAACAAAAAATCAATATTGCTGACCCTTTGCTCTTATACTCTCTCTATAGCGTCTATCAAGATAGTCATCCCAGAGGATGAGGCTTGTATCTTCTTTTTTTCCTCATTCAACTTTATTTTCAATATTCTATTCCTTGTTATTGCACAAATTGTCACTTGGGAAAAGCCAACCAAAAGCGTCACGTCTGCGACACAACTAGGAATAAGGACCACTATAACCTTAGCAATTACTCCCCTCATTTTAGTGATGAATGATTTCACCACAAGGGAGGCTTCCCAAGTGACCTCAAGGGAAAAGGGAATGAATATCAAGGGGTTTTTAGAGATCATTATTTTGGTCACAAGATGAAGTGGTCTAGGGATTGAAGATAAGTGTCTTGGGAGAATATATGAGTTGATTTTGAAAAGTACTTGCAAAACCAATGTTGGAACAACTATCCCAAAATCAAATATCATATAAAATAGCCTCAGAACAGTAGGGGAAACAACAAGAAATATTTGTGTCCCAAAATTGCAGTAGACTGTAAATTATATAAGAAAGAAGATAATAGTAACATCTACAATAAATTAGTATCAAAATCAACTATAAATGATAGCAAATGAAAACTTATTAATAGTAGACAATATTCCAATGTTAAGAACACAACTTTGACTGTTGAAATGGGTTGTAAGTAAATGTCATCAACAAAATATAATCAGCCCTAGATGGATGTAGGAAACATTTGCTACAACAACA
>JASDQU011403634.1:45027-58083 GCA_032191745.1 Picea mariana
CATATTTCATACACAAAGGATTATAGATTTGTAGAGACATTCATAGTCTCCTCTTATCATTTACAACAATGACAATGTCTCCCCCAATATTTGACATCAATGACAACATGATTTCCAACAGTGGATCCAGCTTGCATACTCTGCCATTTACTCACACGTTGACCATAACTTTGACTTGGCTCCTGCGCTGACTTGGTAGACTCTCGAATTGGGATGATAGATGGATGAAGATATAGTGCTGATTTGGAATCATCTCCAAGTCATGATCTCAACCTGGAGTGTGTGCAACCATGTGGAACTACGATTCTTCTACAAAAGCAATTTAGTGGCTACATAAATATATTTAAGTTGATACAAAATCTACGATTCTGTAGTGACGTATTAAAGTAGTAACTATTTAAACTAAATTTCATAAGGAAGAATAAAATATGCTTAAAATTAACAATCTACCTTGGATATTMTTCAATATACAAATTATGTAGCTTAGAAGGATAATCATGGAAAAAAGGGTAAAATGGAGTGTAAGATAGCTCATAAATATAGGTTTTGGAGGGAAATTTGTAATAGGAAGGTGAAAGAAAAGAGTATGATTTGAGGACCCAGCATCTCCCTCACATGGAATATGTTGCATGTCCTCATGCAACCAAAAGTGTACTCTTATCCCCCAACAAAAAATCAATATTGCTGACCCTTTGCTCTTATATTCTCTCTATAGCGTCTATCAAGATAGTCATCCCAGAGGATGAGGCTTGTATCTTCTTTTTTTCCTCATTCAACTTTATTTTCAATATTCTATTCCTTGTTATCGCACAAATTGTCACTTGGGCAAAGCCAACCACAAGCGTCACGTCTACGACACAACTAGGAATAAGGACCACTATAACCTTAGAAATTACTCCCCTCATTTTAGTGATGAATAATTTCACCACAAGGGAGGCTTCCCAAGTGACCTCAAGGGAAAAGGGAATGAAGATCAAGGGGTTTTAGAGATCCTTATTTTGGTCACAAGATGAAGTGGTCTAGGGATTGAAGATAAGTGTCTTGGGAGAATATATGAGTTGATTTTGAAAAGTACCTGCAAAACCAATGTTGGAACAACTATCCCAAAATCAAATATCATATAAAATAGCCTCAGAACAGTAGGGGAAACAACAAGAAATATTGTTGTCCCAAAATTGCAGCAGACTGTAAATTATATAAGCAAGAACATAATAGTAACATCTATAATAAATTAGTATCAAAATCAACTATAAATGATAGCAAATGAAAACTTATTAATAGTAGACAATATTCCAATGTTTAAAACACAACTTTGACTGTTCAAATGGGTTGTAAGTAAATGTCATCAACAAAATATAATCAGCCCTAGATGGATGTAGGAAACATTTGCTACAACAACAAGAATTCACCACAAAAATTAGAAAATAATAATGCCAATTTGTATCCCTGTATTAGTAGATCACTTTGCAATATTCAAGCACAAAATTCTGTGGTAAATTAGTTTGTAAACAAGAGTAAGAGAGAGGGTTTTTTGCAGCCCTAATGGATGTTAATTAAAAATTATTACTACAGTAATAAAATATTCAAGAACTCAAGACTTATTAGCATGAAATGATAATTTAGAGCATGAACAATTCATCAAAAACCCAAATGATTTCAAGGAAGCATTAATCACATTTTCCAATGCACTAGTGCCTTATCTATTGGGAAAAAGCCTAGCTCACAAACCAATCCTCCAAAGAGAGTGAATCACCTCCTATCAAGAGATCATGAGAAATAATCCCCAATAGACAAATCACACCAATCCACTACACAATAAAAATAGGGCCGAAATGTTTTTGAGAGAGAGATAAGTCTCAAGTTATGAATTATGTAAAATGAAAGAAGACATGCCTCTTATTTATAGAAGAAACCCAGGTCTTAGTTTGGTCCAATTTACAACCAAATCCTTAATTTTAGGTCAAACATTATGTTCTTACATTGTCTTTAATCAAACCCGTTTGATTTTTGTCCACATATGCTAAATAATGACCAAAAATAATAAAATAAAGTGATTTAATTCCCCAAATTCTTATTCAAGGGTGGTCATTGGATGAGATAGCCTCCAAATGCTAGGGTTTCATCTCCCCATGGTGCCACATCATCGCACTAGTTCAAAAAATGGTGGGTAAATATCCCACAACTCCACCAAGTGAAAAACTCATGTCAAATTAATCTCCTTAAGCTTGACGTCATGCTCCAAAAGTGCAACGTTTTAATGTGGGAGGGTGACATCATGCAAGCTTCATCATCCTATGCCCCTTTCATGGGCCAATGACATCTGCAAGTGTGCAACATTTATAATTTCTTTCCTCCCTTTTGCATGGCTCAACATCCAACTTGTGGTATTTCACGCCAATATGAAGGTCCAAGTGACTTAGTACCTCCATGAAAGATGCCACCGAGCAAGATCCTGCAAATACAAACAAGGTACACCCTCAAAGGGTCCACAAGTCATATGAATCATGCCAAGAAAATAAATCTTAATACAAGATCCACCTAAACAAGAACATCACATCCCCCCTTTCAAATCAAACACATGCTCAAAGACTTTATGCAATTTACCAATTTAAATATGGGAGGGTTATCAAAGAGTCCTATTGGGTAAGCCAACTCCCAAGTTGATGAGTGTTTCCTGGGTGAACCCTCTCTAAGCCATGTAATGAATGTGAGTTGGATGGAAGAGAGACTTTTGGGAATGGGGTAATTAACATGCAAGGGTTTCATATGGTCTCATTTCCATGGGTGCCTTTGTAGAAGGTGTTTTGCATCCTTGAGTTACCTTTTGTTTGGGTCACAACTCTTTTCCAAGCCATATACTTTCCTTTTTCTTTATTTTCTTTAGATAATTTGCAAGTCCCCTTTACAAGGTTTCTTGAGTTTATGCATTAAATAGGTTTCCTTTCAAGCAATATATTAATAAGTCCTTTTCAAATATGTGAGGCATTCATTCACACTTAGGACTTAGAGTGGGCGCCTAGAAAGGTAAAGGTCAAGTATAGGACTATGGATTTTGTGTCCTTTTGTATTCCTATCACTACATTTTGATTATGTATGATCTTTATTTTTATTTATTTATTGGCACTAGATTCAACAACCTATATTCCTTTAGCCCCTCTTCCCATAAGAGAATGAGGTGCAAACCCCTTTTTGGGGTACATGTAACCCAAACACCCAAAATATGAGGATATAGAGGGGGATGAAGATGGAATGTGAATAAATATTATTGGGAATGACATGATAACCCATCAAGAAGAACCCCCAGTAGCACCCCTTTCCTCGAGGGTGGAGAAATTACTAGAAACCCCTGAATAACCACCAAGGTGAAAAATGGTAAAAAACATAACTTCATAGCAAACGTTTCATAATAAGAAAGAACCCTCTGAAAATTATCCAAATTCCCAAAATACTAAAATGATACTCACCATGAGACTTGACTAGTTACCTCATGAAGCAAGACCTGTCTCTCTCTATGCGCCATGTTGGTGTGGTGGATGTTGCTTTGTTACTGATGATGATGGTGAAGCATGGTGAATAAGAGGGGCTCTATGGGATGTGTTTTCCATCCATCTCTCGAAATTCCATGTATGCTACCTGTGGGCCTCAAGATATCATCTCCTTAGTTACCCCTAAGTTGGGGGGTAACATTCCTGATTTTACCTTGCCTGATGTGAATATACCATTTTCTATATTTCCTAACCACTAACTTATTTTGTGCCTCCAACTCTTCCTTATATTTCTATAGCTAAGAAATTTTGGTCTTCAATATTTCATTCTCATCCTTAATGTGCTTGTCAAGGAGTTCCAACTCCTTGCGTTCTTCTTTCAACCTCTTAATTTTTCTAGCTTGTTTTTCCTTCAAAGATGTGGATGTTGGATGTGTCATTGCCTCCCTTTCAACCTCAGTGGATATGTGTACCTCATTATTAGTCATAGGCTAATAAAATTCCTTGACTGCCTCATCAATATCATAATTTTACAACTTGTCCTTGTTTTCTGAGCTTGGGGGGGGGACTAAGAGTCAATTTGGTCCTGGGATTCTTACTCAAAATTTTCCTCTGTAGACTGCTATGCTTTTCTTTGTCAGATTCCTCAAGCTCAATAACCTCTTTATCATGAAATTTGTTGTTGTCATTTTATTCTATAGTCAAGCTCTTCGTCATACTCCTGGTGGTCTGCTACACAATGGTTTCGACATTCCTCTTCTTGCTTTGCACAACATCATATTTTTGATCAATTTCAGGGGATTTTGAATTTTTGTCCCCAATTTCAACTTCTGGCTTCAAGCATATGGTCTCAAATTTGTCAATTTTCTCTATTGTTTTACCTTAGGGTCGTCCTCTAGGTTTTCTAGGTTCAGAGTTTGAAATCTTGACTTCCTTATCTATACTTTGTCTTGATTTCTTATTCTTCTTTGTTGTGTCAAGATTTGGTTCCTCATTCTTCTCCATTTCCGGCTCTAAATTATCCATCTCAAAAACCTCAAGCTTTGGTTCCAATCTTCTCAATTTGAGAACTTTCGACTCTGATTTAGACACCCTAGCTTTAGCACCCCTGCATTTAGAACCTTTGACTTCTTGCCTCACATGTGCTTATATGAAACGATTTCTTACCAAGAATTCCACCCAATATCATTTTGTTCTTGCAATCTAGCCTCAACAAATATTTTAACCAACCCAAAATGAAACTTGCTTCTCTCCAAAATCCTAGAGCTATGCTGGATGGTTAATTCCATCTTTTTTAAACTATTCAGTAGTTAAAATGACATATTTGTTTCATTCCCTTTTATGAAATGCATTAGTAATCAAAGGTGATAATAAAATACAAGACCATACCTTCCTTCAAAGGTCACATATTTCTGGAGTATGAAAAAGATATCCATCCATTTATTTTTGAATGTTGAAGTTTGCATACCTTTATTCCAATTTTCCACCTGCACAAGATCCTTGAGGAATTCCTTCCATACTTCCCCCTTTACCTTCTAATTCTTAAACCATCTCTCTCTATTTTGTGGAAATACTGTAGCTTGTGAAATGAAGGAATCAAGTAGTTGTAACTGGAGGTCGCCAATTTGAGCTTGTGTATAGGAAAATGACTTAGCAAAGGCTTTCATCAATTGTTTATCATTCCCTTGAAACTTCTATAGGAAAGGAAACCGTCCAAAGTTTTGAAATTTTCTCTGACATTTTTAGATAAGTGTCAAGGATTTCAATGTAGATTGTTTCATGCCTTACCACAAGTCCCATATTAAATCTACAGAGTTAGAGAGAGTTTGACCTAGAATAATACTCTTGTCACAATGAAGAGGAAAAAGAATGGAATCGATGATATGATGAATTTCAAATTAAGGAAAACATTTTGGGAGATGTATAATCTATGATGAGGTCTGTAATTTGAATGATGAAAATGGTCATGCCACTTTTCAAGGCATCATTCAAAGTTATGCCAATTATTATGCATGATTGGATCACACTCTTTGGAATTATGGGCCCTATTAACAACTTGAATAATGCATATCAAAATCCTATTTCGACATGCATATATAAYAATTTTTTTGGGTGTTAATATATATGAACAAACAAATAACTTAATGTATGGTTTTCAGAGGTATGAAATGAAATAATTGACATTRGATTAGGAAAKTGYGGWAGTAAGATAGGATAAATCATAGGGAAACATGATAAATGTATATCAAAGTTTGTAATTTGTTCAATTCTTCACACATTTCATAATTCCTAATGCAGAAGTAGTTTAAAAAGATATTACCTTTGGTTTACATGTAGCCAAAAATTGATCACCTTTGAAGCTGGAGTTGGAGCCATGAACCATATTGAATTTGAATGTTGATACTAATTCTGATTCTGAAGCTAATTTATTCTTTTGTTGCATAACTCTGAAAAAATTATGGAACCGCTGAAGATTTCTAGAACTTTGTTGAATAAATGTTGATAAAAGATATGAATAACACTGATGTTGATGAAGAATATGACAAAGATCTAAAGATGTTGATTTTATGAAGATTTCAGAATTCAATATCATGACAAAATGCATGAAATTCATAAATCGTTCTAATATTGTGTTGCTTGCTAGATTGAAAAATAAGTTAATGTCTAACAATTTCTTGAAAAGCAGGTACATGAGACTTTCAGTAGCTACTAAAAGTTATTGTAACTACAGAAAAGTATGTAAACTACTTAAATTAACTTGTTGTATAGAACTCTTTGATCAATAAACTTTCAATTGAATTGCAATTATCTGCAAATGTATGATCTTGAGGAAATACAGAATGCTAAAGTAGTGAAACTCTGAAATTATGAAAAAAAAATAAAACTTGAAAATCATGGAAACTAATACTGAATTTGTTTCTGGAACATCATGAAAAATCTAAAAAATTAAAATTTCTCTAGATTTTTTAATCTAGAAAGAAATAATCTATTTGACCGACTACTGCAAAAACTGAATTTCTGCAATCTGAAAATAATTTTTTTGCAGAGAAATCAAAAGCTGGAATAAAAAAAATTGTCTAACATGAACTTTTTGGAAAAATCTTGTGATTATTTAAAGAACTTGAATTATTTTCTTCGGATCACTAGTTTTCAAATAGAATTCTTGCATAGTTGTGCTAGTAAACTAGTTTTCATAGTCCGCACTACTTTTTATTGTCATTAAAATAAATAAAACTTTATTTTTCTCGCATATTATTTGATTTCAATTGTAAATTCTTATTTCTAGGGTGGCAGTGATATTCTTGGAAATATAGTGTACATTCAAACTTCTTCTCTATTAAACTATGATCTATAATAAATATTTTTCGTAATTTATAACCCTGATTTGAGATTTGGTTGGTTGGCATTTTGCACTACCATCCATGGAATGCCTTCCCATCCCCTCAGTTGGAATTTTGTATAACCATCCACAGATCGCCTTTCCATCCCCTCATCACTGCAATCATTGTCAACTATAGTGTAAAAAACATCCTTAGTAGTGTAAAAAATAACCTTAGCATATTTTAATTCCTTTCTCAACTATTTCACTATTTCAAGATCTCAACGATTGGAGGATTGCTGCAACAATCCAAGTGGGAGAGAAAAATATAGAAGCATAGTCAAGGATTCGATACATTTACGAATAAGAGTTTGAGCCAGAGCAGGGTTTGAAACCTATAACAAAGTGTTGAGGCTTACTTGTTGTTCAATACTTCATGAACCTGCCATTATATCTTTTTTTCATTCCAATAATGAATGTATTTTCATCTTCAAACCTCCTATATTCATGGAATGGTCCTACACATAATAAAAAGATATAACTATTAGGCATAGTATATTGTGATCTGTACAATATTATATATAGAATCCCCCTTCAAATTTTTGCATCGGCTCTGAATTTTAATGGAAAATTATATTTTTAGATATTTTATTGTTTAAAATAATGCATAAAAAATTATGGGACTTTGAAATTGGATTAGGTTCTACTTACTTCTTGAGCTACAAGTTCTCCCTTATACCTATTCTTTTTCTCTTGTAAAAGATGAGTTAAAACAACAACATAGACATTATCAACATACAAACCTTGGTTCTCTCTCTTTTTCTTGAAAAATATTTATGACACATACATTATCCATTAAATCAACTAAAATTTCTCTACTTAAAATGCACCACAACCCATAATGCTTAAGATTGAATGTTTCCATAAGGAAAATACCAAATCTTCCTTATGAAATTGTAGCACTAATTGAAGACAAAGGATACTAACCTCATATGTGTCATTGAATAATTTGAATCACCCTATACATGCCTTATTTCCATTAATTATGATGAAAAATGAAAATAATTAGGTCTCTATGGTAGTTTATTGACATCACATCATATTGAGGTGAACACTTGTCTCGAGTAAATAACTTAGAGTTGCATACGCCTACATGTCTTTCATCTTGCACAAGTTAAGTAGTTGGATGTTAAAGGGTCTTTACATGCATATCACTGTGTATAATGCCTAACATGATGTTGTAGGAAAATCTGCCTGCGGACAAGTAGATCGACCTCTAAGGCTTGACCTTAACCCTAGACAGAAAAGTGCTTATCATGGACACTGAATTTCTTTCGAATCTATCTAAGCCTAATGCATGAGAAGGGAGAGTAACAGAAGTACCTCTTAACTGATGTTTGTCCCTGCACGCTCCGAGTTGCGCTCTGATCTTTTTCTCCTCGCTGAGGTTTGTGGACAAAACAAGATACGACCACTTCCTACTCTATTGACATTAGCTTGAAAACAGATCTATCACTGAATGATAAGTTCATGTAGCATCAGACACAAACTCGAAAGAAACAGGCCAAGCGTGTCATATTAATGAGAATAACGACAGCAGCGCTTACAATCGTAGATGCGAATGCGACAGCTTCGTCAAGTCCTCTTCGTCTAACCCTTGCCTAAACGATCCGCAGCCTGGATGATAGCAGCTTCGATGATTGCTCTCCTTTGGCTGACTGCAAGTTTCCTCCAAGATCATAAGTTTCACCTATTCAATTCTTCCCCCTCTTCATCACCATAGAGCTTGCTTATATAGGCTAGGAAGGGCCTAACCACTTGAATTATGTTTAGAACTAGTTAGGAACTTCCTCCTTGGATTAGAGATCTTTTGATAGAACCAAGAATTCGAGTTCAACCACCTCCTAAACTCGAATGATTCTCCCCTTATTCTTCTCACCGGGCTAACAATTTACCCAGAATGGAGAGCGCTCCCTTAGAAGGGGCATCAGAGCGCTAGAACGCTCCAGAGAAGGTCAAGGGAAGCGCCAGCGCTTCAGATCTGGGTAGCGCTTCTGCAAAAGGGTGGAGAAGCGCTACAACGCTTCTGAAGCATGGTAGAGGGGCGCCAGCGCTTTTCAAGCAATTTTAGGGGAGCGTTCCCCTTCCAAATCCTTGATTTAGAAGCCCTCTTAGGTGCTGAGAGATGTTTGACTCCAGTGAACCAGTTTCTTCCTTCAAACCAAGAATATAAGATGTTTCAAGTGCCTCTTTAGCGTCGTCGTTGTGATAACATGATTCGACAACATTCACGACACTCTATATCCAACTTGTGACACTTGTGACAAGTTGTAAGGGAGTTGCGACACTTGCGACAAGTGAGAGGCAATATGCGACACTTATCCAGTTGAGTGATTTTGATGTGTAACACATGATATTTCAAAATATTTAAAAAAAGTGTGTGATCCAAGTGGATATCGGTGGCCACCCAACTTTTTCAACTGGCTCAAAACAATTTTCTAGCAATTTTGGTAATTTACTATTTTTAGCAGTTTTTCGGGTCTTGAAACTTCCGAAGTCGTTTTGAGGCCCTAAACGATGTTTTTTGGGAAAATGGGGAGCAATATGAAAGTTCCTTCAACATTGCCCCCAAAATGAATCTTCTCGACAATACCTTTCCAACAGGATATCAGGCACCTAAAATGAAGATCGTACGCAAAAGTTACGACCCTGAGAAGTTGATGTACTAACTTACCCAAACGGGGCCCACATGGTTTTTGGCGCTTCATCTCCTAGGCTTAGGTTTTTGGATGTCTAGGGTTTTTGGCATTCCTGTTTATTGTAAAAAGGCCTTTAGAGCCTCATTGTAATCATCTTCTTGTGAATGAGCGCAACCATCACATCTCTTCTCAGAGATAAGCCGCCACCATTCCAACAAGCTTGTTTACGCTACATTTTATAGTTTCAACTTATTTCCTTATCGAATATAAAACCAATTTTATTGTATCTCTGTTATTTTGTGTTAAGCACATGTTAATAATCTTTAGTCATTTCGTTCTGCTCATAAAATCTGGATCAGTGTGCTTATACATAAATTCATAATCTAAAAAACTAGAATCTTTGGATTAAGACAATCATCACAACTACATATGATAAAATAAAAATAAAAACAAGTTCCTCCAATGCTACAATAATAGTATAAGTGATGGCCAAAATATACTTGTGAAATATCTCTCATTGCTGCTTGAGTGATGGCACCCATTCCTATTATTTTATGCCCTAATTAAATGATGGAAAAATGTTTTAATATATGCTTCCATACACTCTTGAGATGTCTGGAAAATATCTTGATATATCCTACAAATTACATGTTAACATAGTTACTTCTATTCGCTTCTAATGCTAGGGAGTAATGGTTGGAATAAACCACCCATGCCATGATTAATGGTTGCAATGTATTTCGATATTGGTATAAGTGATGGTCAAAATATACTTGTGAAACATCTCTCATTGCTACTAGAGTGATGACACCCATTCCTATTATTTTATCCCCTAATTAAATGATGGAAAAATGTTTTAATATATGCTTCCATACACTCTTGAGATGTCTGGAAAATATCTTAATATATCCTACAAAATACATGTTAACATAGTTGCTTCTATTCATTTATAATGCTAGGGAGTAATGGTTGGAATAAACCACCCATACCATGATTAATGGTGGCAATGTCTTTCAATATTTTTTCTTTTCAAAATGATTTTGATGTGGCTACCCATATCTACTTTCATGTTGGAGAACAATGACTCGATTAAATACCCATATCATTCCTATTCCTACTAATAAATTCCTAATAAAGGTTGCCTCCTAACCATTGTATCATATGGCAACCCCATGGTTAACATCTATTCTAATCTACCATTGAGTTGATCTCCTTGTCAAAGACCAAGTTCAAACCATGAAGGATCCATGCCTCAGTTCAAGGAAAATATTAACAGGCTTAGAGTGAAAAAATAAAAAAAGAGAAGAAGCACACCCCATTCACTACAAAGTTCCATCACAAAAACAACTTGACTACTCAAACAAAGTTCAAGTCCCCATGCATCAATGATTATGCCAAGTGCTAATCCAATCTATAGTAAAATTTCATGATTTGTCTTCCTTCAATCAAAGAGTTTACCCAAATGGCGAGACACAACCAGGAACAATGTTTTGCATTACTTTCAAGTTAGAAACATATAATCTTCTCTCCCACTACGATTGGTCATCCTTGCATATGTTTGTGGATCAAATTTGATATCTTTGTAATGTAGTGATGATTTTTATATTTTTCTTTAACTTTATAATGATTGGTCACATTGTCAATTAATATTCAACACAATTCATATTTTATATTTAGAGAAGACCCATGATTATTGATATGCCAGTGAAGTTGCATGTTAGCTTTTAAGGATCCATGTTATTGTTTTTTTGACAAATGGATATACGTAATCATACAAAACAATTTTTCTCATCTCATTCAGTTACATCGATCACTTTCATATTTCTCAAATTTTATTACATCGTTCACTATAGGCAAGAGAAAATAACTAAATTAGTATTCTCAAAATACCTTGCATCTGTGGGGATGAGGTGTTGTTAATATGAACAGTTGGAATTTTTCTTTTTGTTCCCCCTTGAAACCCTAATACATTAATGATCTCCTCGACTGATGGTAATCCTTTCTCACTACCCAATTCATGCAAATGAGCATATTGGGCTCTCCCTACAATCTTCCTAACCTACACATCTAAGTCTCTAGACATGGGCATGCACCATGCCAAGTGTTTATTTTGTTGTTTTTTATATCTTGTTGCATACATTATACATGTATGAGAGCCCATTTGGGTAATTTAAAATTTTTTCATTCATTACATGTGTAGCGTTGATGTTTTTGAGGGAAGGCACTATTGTTGATGTCTTTGGATACCCATATTTACCTTTATGCTAGATAATAATGGTTGGATTAAATCACCCATATCAGTCCTATTCCTATAATAAAGTCTTTATTAAGGATGCCCATACTTCGGTCAAATGTTCACAAATGTCTCTTGTGGGTGGTTGGTAAAACATGTTATCAAAAGAGGGGCGATAGGTGCGGGGGGAGTGATTTAAGACTCCAAAGGATCGAAGGTTCTTTCCTTTCCATGGGGTTTGGGGTTTACCTCCAATAACCAAGTGGAGGTCATGGCCATTTATATGGCTCTAAATATTATAAAAGAGGAGCATTACAAGGATATTATTATCATAGGGGACTCAAAATTGGTCATTAACGGGCTTCAACATCCATAAAAATATCACTAGTTGAGTTTACAAAGGAATTATCAAAGAATCATCCAAGAGGGGGAAAATTTTCACTCGCTTCAATTCCTTCATGTCCTCGAACATCTCAACTCTAGGGTAGACACTCTGGCCAAATCAACCCGATCCCTCAAACAAGGCCAACTCAAAGTTAATGATGATCTTACTATCCATCTTGTTCCTTACTATGGGGAGATTATTTATAAAAAAAAATGGAAATTGGATGAATTCATGGATCAAACCAAAGGAAAGTTCATTTTTTGAAAATCAGGGGGTTATTTCAAAATCAAGGATTATTGTTAAAGGAGGTTTTTGGGTACCCCACCCAATAATATCGAAGCAAAAATCAACACACAATTTCATGACTCAACAATGTCGCCCCTTCTCGTCAACACGTATCGCCTGGTACATGCATACTCACTCACCTACGTGCATTTATATCCTTCTCCGGGTGATGATGGTTATGCAATGTGGGATTTACGAGATCTTTCTCCCACTTCATCTCACACGCAAAGACACCATGTGGATGCTCAACCTGATACATGAACCGATTCACCTTGCCATGGGATTTAACTCTCGTTCTTTCATTGGGAATTTTGAATTCTCTTTGCATGCTTGTGCCTTAGATTTTCTTCACAGGGTGGAAGAAATTGTAGTTAATACAGTTTTCATAAATCCAGGAAGTGCAACGTGGCATTGTGGTCTAGACCAATTTTTTTCTTCTTCTTGTGCACTACAGGAATTAAAGGCAGACCTGGGAGACTAGATATGTGAGATGGAATTACAGAGATAAAATATTTCTCATATTGAACCAAGTTGGAGGAGAAGACCCATAAACATGACAATGAGACTTGCATCATTCTCAGGGTTGTTGTTAAGCCCTAATATTGGCTCATTACCCCTTAATTGGGGCATATTACATTAGTAATGTTATT